>JAODAL010005775.1:0-139972 GCA_025379985.1 Phyllomedusa bahiana | reverse complement strand
TCCCTGAATTAATAGGGCCGGATTCCCCGCAATTTTAGAAAATCCTGCTGGGCGGGCTTTAGGTAAAGTAAACAGCATTTTCTGGTTTTTGCGACAAAAGATAACAAAAAAATCTCATGTTTTGTGTGCCCATTGGTGATGATTCACCCCGCTATCAAAAACGTTTTTAACTTAACCTGCCCACTCATTTTTCAATCCCCAAAATGCACTGACAATAATGAATCCCCTTTGGGGAAATGCACTGACGTAATTATATCACCTTGGGGCATCTAAGGAAATCCAAAAAACATGACCTTTTTTGGGGGGCTGGGACGGGGAGTTGAAACACTGAGATAGAAGAAACAGCAGGGGAGAAGAAGTACACAGGTCGGTCACTTGGGGAACTAGAAAGCCCTAAAGGGGGTAAAAAATCCTTGACCCCCTTTTAAAAAAAAAAAAGCAACGCAAAAATTTTTGGGAAAAACACTTCATTTAGTGTTCCCTATATGTTGAAAGCTAATCTTTGTAGTGAGACAACCCCTTTAAAGTCTATGGAGGAGCGTTGCATGCCGATTTTCAGGCGGTTGGCGGTTTTACAAACCGTCTGAAAACCGACCAATAACCCTTGCCGTGGGGACAAGCCCTTAAAATCCTTTGGGCCCTTTTGGACGTAGCTAGTAAGGGGAAAAAAACCTAAAAAAAACCCCTTCACCCAAATTTTGTTCTTTAGGGTGATACTTACTAAAGTAATGGGGCATATGTATCGTACAATTCGGAGTTGGCTGAGTACTACATAATCACAATGCAGTAATCTTGGATTCTCCAGGGCCGTCGTGTAAAAATCTCCCTCCTCCAGACCTTCTCCTCTGCTCTCCCCTTATCGGTTTTTTTCCTCACACAACTGTCTCCAAGACTTCTCCCTGCTTCACCCCACTCGGAACTCACTGCCCCCAAAACACAACTCCCCCCACTCTCACCATTCAAAAACATCCTGAAAACCATTTCTTCGCTTGCCTATAACCACACTAACCTTTCTGACACAAACATGTCCGCCCCCCACCTCCTTCTCTTTCCCCCCCCTTGTAGATTGAAAGCCCTCGGGGTAGGGTCCTCTCCCCTTGTCGTGCCAATTGTCATTTCATTTCATGTACCTCGTTTGACTTGTAATGAAAGTAACCCCCTCGAATGTACAGCGCCCTGGAATCAATGGCGCTTTAAAATAAATAATAATAATAAAAAAATATGATGTGAGATCTTTTACGATGGCCAAGTGCATCACAGAGATGCTTCAATACAAGTAAGAAATGAACTGCAGACTGTTCTGACACATACCCTGCTTTCCCCTTAGAGATGAAGCGGAGCTGAGTGTATGTCGGGGTGATGTGCTGCAGGGACTCGCTTTAAACCCACTTTTTTTTTTGCAGACTGACATTTGCCTCCATACCCTGCGCCTTTTTTAAACAAACCCGGGGAAAGGCATCACTGTTTTTTCCCTTTGTAAGTTGATCTTCTGGATTATTCCCCCTTCAACGCCCCGCCAACCTCCGCCGCTTGCAAATCCCGAAAATATGGGCCCTTACTTATCTGTAACGGGGGAGGGAAAAGGGCCTTTGACGCGGAAAAACATAAAATGACTTATTATACAGGCAAACACTGTGGAAATGCGCTGCGCTGCGCCTGGAGTGGGGCAAAGAAGTGCTCAGCAATATCGAAAAGCGCCCTCCTAGTAATCCAGACGGCTGTACAGAAATGGGCCAATATCAGAAACTAGCCAGTTCATTTTCCCTTATCCCCGGGGACTCAGCCGATAATGAGAAATAAACCTTTCCAAGAGTTTGGAAAGCAAAAAGTTCATAGTGGGAAAAATCTTAAAGGGAATGTGTCATCAAAAATGAGTTATTGTTTAATCCCACACATTTTTTAGGAATTTTTGGGTTGTTTTTTTTTTTATTTTTCATATCTTTTTCAATTTTTTTTAATTCAAAAGGGAGTTGTCTCCCTTCAAGTTTCAGAAAATGCATAATAAAATACCTGTCACTTCCTGGTTCAACTGACTCATTTGCATAAGCTCCATGTTGTACAGCTCTGCTGTGCTGTGCTTTCGATCAAATTAATCAGATTAGTCTCAAACTACAAAACAGGACTTCTTATCTGATCCCCAAAACAAAAGCCCTAATTACGTTCTGTTTATTTACATAAATCTTTTTATGCTGAGCAGCACAGGACACTGCAGCAACCTGTGTGTGACATCCTCCACGCTATCTCATAAACAAACAGCAGGGGGAGAATGTTTACGGGTCTGTTACTGAGGAATGAAATAGCCAGGGAGGTATAAATTCACTTGTATCTCCTAGGGAAAAAAGAGGAACAAAGCATATATTTGGAAAATTAATTATTTTTTGGTTTTTCCCCACAATTTTTAAAGCTATTTTTTGTAGCGAGACAACCCCTTTTTAATCTTCAGTTCTCACTTGGCCCCCTACCTTTTTTGCATGCTTTAACGCAGTAGAGGCTTTACAGTAGCATGCACAAGGAGACTTAAAAGACGACTCAGTCCCTTGACTTCTAAAGGGAAATTTTCTTCAGCTCTTGACCTGGGGAAAAAGTCACTGTGAGGGGGGTGAAAGGGGGGAAAGGATCATCTCCTCTTTTGACTGGGGGATCCTGTTTGTATCTATAACATTGGGGTCTCCTTTCAGTTTGACCCTCTTTGTGCTGATAAAGACAGATGACTGAGAAACTTTCTGTACAGAAAAGGAAAATGTCAGACTGTTTTTTGGCTTGTGGCCAAAAATGAAAAATGCAGGACTTAAGAATTATTAAAGAAAATTTGAAATGATAGAAAAATTCAAAAAAAAAATAACCCAAAAATTTTTAAAATATTGTTTAACAAAAAATTAGTTAAACAATAAGTCATTTTTGTGACACATTTCCCCAAAAAAAGTTAAAAATTGTGTAGGATGGCATGATGGTAGGAAACACTGGGGATTAAAAAAAAAAAAAAAAAAAAAAACCAATTATACCATAGATTTTATTGGTGTATTTCTGCAATAGGTAAGGATATGCCATCCAATGCTGACTGAGGGAGTCCATTGCAGGAACCCTCTCCAAACATAACATCATAGGGAGTAGAGCCCTTTCGGCAGTTTTTCTGCATAGTGCTGTGCAGAGGATTGCTACCCAGATATATTTAAAGGGGTCGTCTCACTACAAGGATCGCTGCTTTTTATGTTAAAGATCTTGCAAAAACAAGTTACTTTGTAATATGTGTCCATTAACAGTGTCCTACCTATTCCTAGATATCCACTCTTGTATGGGCTGCATCAGCTCCTCACGTCGCTATAGCTACAGACCTGTTTGATCTCTACTGATAGGCTGCTAGCACTGGTTGAAATAGCTACAAACCTGTTCAATCTTTCCTGATAGGCTGCCAGCACTGGTTGCTATAGCTACAGACCTGTTCAGTCTCTTCTGTTAGGCTGCCAGCACTGGTTGCTATAGCTACAGACCTGTTCAATCTCTCCTGATAGGCTGCCAGCACTGGTTGCTATAGCTACAGACCTGTTCGTTCTCTTCTGATAGGCTGCCAGCACTGGTTGCTATAGCTACAGACCTGTTCAATCTCTCCTGATAGGCTGCCACGTCATAGCACTGCATAGCTAGCTGATCATATCTTTGATCTATCCTGATAGGCTGCCAGCGCTGGTTGCTATAGCTACAGACCTGGCTTCTACTGCAGTCTAGTGGAAGCCAGTAAACACGCCCCTGAATTCAAAGTCATAGCAAGAAAACAGGGCTGAGGTAAAATGAATCAATGTAGTGACACAACCCTTTTAAGTCAATTGGGTGGATTTGCCGTATACCTTCATAGCGTCTGATTGCAGGGAAACATTAAGGCCGGATTCCCACTGTGTTTTTGAATGCAAATTTTGCAGCAGTATTTATGAGCCAAAAATCAGTAATGAGTCCAAAACACAGAAGAGGTACAATCCTTTCCATTATACTGTGAAGGATCTACTCTTGGTTTGGCTTATAAATACTTCTGCAAAATATGCATCAAAAACCGTATGGGCGAAATGTATGTATTTTGGCGTTCAGATGCCATTTTTTGCACACATTAGTAGCGTAGAATGTGCCTAAATCTATGAACCTGTTCTACTGCGGGTCATAGATTTAGCGCTTTCTAGCTACAAAGCAATACTTCTGGCTCAGGTAAACCACTTTTATAGTGCTCTACCTGTTCCAGCAGTAATGTGCCTGGATTTGCCGTACTGAAGCTATAAAGTTGTAGCTTCATACACGTCTTCAGCCCCCCCCTCCTCCAACACATCCCCCGATCTCATTACAAAGTGCCATGGGCGCCGATAATGCTCCTAATTTTGGAGTGCGCCTGCTCATACATCAAGCGCACAGGGCTGCACCAGTTTTTAGGCTGAAAAGGCACCAGATAACTGGTACAGCCCCATACATACATGTCACCCTATGTGGTAGTCTATGATCTTGGCATTACATGGTGGCATTATAGAATAATATTGTCTGGAATAAAAGAAAGGGCGGGCGCTCTGTAATGCACCTGCTACTGGAGTGCGCCTGGTTAAAAATATAGGGCTGCGACAGTTTTCGGGCTGAAAAGATGGCACAGCCACTTACATACATGTCATCCTATGTGTACAGTAGTAACCTCTGAAATCCCTTTTGGTAAATGTGTGAAAGATAACCATTCATGCCTTTTTTTTTTTTCTTTTTTTTTTACATATTTTAAGTTTTAGAAAAGTTTTTCTGTCAATTTCCTATTAGTTTCAAATCCATCCCCCATCAACAACGGTTTCCAAAGTCATTTAGAGGAGTGGATAGGAAGCGCCCGGCAATGTGTATTCATCTGTTTCCAGTCTGTGGGGAGCCCAACAATATCCACGCAGTGTCCCCAGAGGAGAAATTAAGAATGACAAAATACCCAATGACACCGTTGATGAGTCCATGGAGTATAAGTGCTGGCCCTCCAAAGATGGAGCAACACTTATTAGCCATGTTCCACTCTGGCTAATGCAGGAGGGTCCTGAATGGGGGACTCACATTTATCTACTCCGAATGATAGGGTTTCTGAGCCAAGACAAACCCTTTAAAGGGAATCTGTCGCCAATTTTTTTTATTTTTTTTTATTTTTTTTTACTTATTAAATCAAGCCCCTGATCCATAGCTTTTCCCTCAGCCTTTTTATTTCCTGATTGTAGATTTCTCTATTCGGCCGTTATTAGATTGGGGGGAAACATTTTTGCTTGCATGCTTTAACGCAGTCATAGAGATACTTTACAGCAGTTCAGCAACAGGCTTTTAAGACAGTTTCTGCCCCATAAAAATTGTATGGAGAGTTTTCACTGTAAAGGGGGGGGGAAGGGGGGAGCTGTGACTTTCCCTCTTGGGGATGTGGATCCTGTTTATCTGTGCACACTGGGGTCCCTTTCAGTTTGACCCCCCTTGTGCTGTAATGGCAGACAACTGAGAATCTTTCTCTACGAACAGGAAGTCCAGACAATTATTGGGCCCTAGGGGCCCAAAGTGAAAACTGCGGGGACTTAAGAATTCTTAAAAAAAATTTTTAAAAGTGGGAAAATTTTAAAAAAAAAAATAAAAAAAAAATTCTACAAAATGTGTTTAAATAAAAAAAGTGAGTTAAAAAATAAATATTTTTTGTGACAAATTCCCCTTTAATCATGTAGCGTCAGTGAGAGTTAAGCTTTATCATTTTCTGTGGGCCCCAGGCCAGGGTGTATGTCAGACCATCCATTAAATGTAAATGAAGGGGTTGGTGAAAACAAAAATGATGAATGCCCCTAAGGCTGAGACTAAAGAGGAATGCAGGAACAAGAGTTTATTAACTATCAGGCTCTACTATTAGCTTCTTGTCAGTTTTGGGGGAAAAAAAAAAAAAATATAGCATCAAAAAAAGCAAACTGACTGTATTCCCTTTAAACGGAAGGGGGGTGTGTTCAGAAAGAGCCCACAGGACAAGTATTCAGCTTAGACATCTGGTGAAAGAGAAATGATCAGTAAATGTATCAGGCCGGCCGGCACTGCATGGGTAGGAGGGAAATGAGGAGTATGTATGTCAGGTGGCAAGTTAACCACCCTTATCCAAAAAGCTAAAAGAGGGGGGCGTGTGGGGCACCCGCTTTGGACAGAAGGGGCCAATGTATGAAACTGTTTAAAAGGGGTTTTGCCACGAGTAATGTTTTACGGGGATCCTCCAAAAAGGGTATTTATCACTTTTTAAAAAATATGTGATTACAAAAAGGAAGCCTCTGAGGGGGTACAGCATTGTCATCCCCCTTTGTTTCCTAACAGTTCACATTCACCCAGGCACTATAGGGGTGATCTGGCGCGCTTGCGGTTTGCACTTTTTCTGATGCAGGGAACTGAAGGAGTTGCAAAGGGTGGGGGGAAAGTGCGTATATGAGGCCGTCTGCTGCATGGAAAACCACTGTTGAAAAGTAATTTTTTTTTGGGAAACTTTGCAGATGCTCCCTTCTTCCTCGCTCTCTGCTCACCCCCCCTCCCCCTCTCCCGTGACTCAACATGCTTTGTTTCTCTTCTTTCCTGAGCAGATAAGAGGTAAGGAACTAAAATTCTGTCCCAAAAACCCCTTTTAAATCTAAAACTCACTTTTTGCCCATAGTAACCTAGGGCAAAAAAGTGAGTTTTAGGCCTAAACAGGTTCATAAATGTGGCCCTAAGGGTAAGTTCACACACCAGACTTTAACAAGGAATTTCGACGTGGATTCCGAGATGGGTCCCCTGTTAAAATCCGTGTGGGAATGCGCTAAATTCATTTGAAACATTGTAGTTTCACAGGGGGAATTATGGCGGATTTAAAATTTTGGTGGAAAAAAAAAAAAAACGAACATGACCATTCTTTTGAGCGGATCCTTGACATGGATTAGCCCCACCCCCCTCCTTCCAAATCAGAGGCGAATATGTTATTGAAAAAACCTCGTAGAAAACGGGGCACACCCAAATTTTGCCAAGGGTTTTAAAGGGATTTTTTGTTTGGGAAAAAACCAAAAAATGAAATACCCTAAGGAAGCTTACCTGTCCCTTCTAACTCCTTAACAAACCCCAATGTGAAGGATACAACTGTATTATATTAAAGGGGTTGTCTCACTACAAGGATTTCTGCTTTTTATGTTAAAGATCTTGCAAAAACAAGTCACTTTGCAATATATGTCCATTAACAGTGTCCTACATCCTCAGGTCGCTATAGCTACAGACCTGTTTGATCTCTCCTGTTAGGCTGCACGGCACCTGTCGTTTATAACTACAGACCTGTTCAATCTCTCATTATAGGCGCCAGCATGGTTGTTTATAGCTACAGACCTGTTTGATCTCTCCTGATAGGCTGCCGGGCCTGGTCGCTATAGCTACAAACCTGGCTTCTACTGCAGCCAGGGGGAAGCCAGAAAACACACCCCTGAATTCCAAAGTGAAACCAAGAAAACAGAATGAATCAATGTAGTGAGACAACCCCTTTAACATCTAAATGTAACTGCATGTGTATGTTCACTCGGCGTGTTGGGTCCATGTGAACATAAGCTTTTAGATGCTTGTTTGGATCCTAAACGGACCCAAACGCGCATCTAATAATGTGTAATGTGATTTACATGGCTTTTAATATGAAACACGGATCGTCGTTCACACGAGTGATTGCCGATGTTTAAAGGGAACCTGTCACATAGATTATGCCCCAAACAAACGAAGAGGAAGTCCAGTCTAAGACCAGGTAGGTAGAAAATATGAAGATAGCCTTTTTTCCAAATGCATTAAAACAGAGTTGACTTTGCCCAAATGATGTAGTGTAGTAAGAAAGCGCTAACGCGTTTCGGAAAATTATTCCTTAATCATTAGCGTATATTGCATAACAAAGCTTTCCTTTAAATAGACTATATCCGGTCACATGTGCTAGGAAAGATAACTTTAACCCTTGCCCCTTTTGGAAATTTTATTGAATAAAATAAAATATACGAAATCCAATATATAAAACGTACAAAACCTGCAATAACATCAATATTGATAAAAAAACATCCTGTCTCTTGTTCATACCTGCCGGATGATGTGAGCCTAACTGGTAGATCCACCATGTCTCCCTATTTAATAGTTTTTTGTTTGTGATCCCCCACCTCAAACGGGCTTAAACACTCTCTCAATGCCCGAAAAAGAAAAATCCTGAAGTATTCCTATTATGATGTTCGATGAAATGCCTAGAAGCCATCGATATTCCCACAGACATTTGGTTTGCGTATATCAGACAGGTGCCTTCGGATCCTGATTTTTAACGCTTTTGTTTGTGCACCAACATATTGCAAGTTGCAATCAGTACAGGTAATCAGATACACTGTGAATTTAGTGTTACAGTTGATATACGATGTAATATTATGTGTTAAAATTGTTCAAAGATGAAGTAAAAGTATTGGTGATCTGCATAAAGTTGCAAGCTATGCAACACGAGTGTCACATTTGTAAGGAGCCTCTATGTAATAACCAGGTCGGGGTATTGGGTAATTTGATAAGAATAAATAGGTGAAATAGAGAACCAAGAGTTCTACCTTTCTTAGAAACAAATTTTATACCCTCCTTATCTAAAAGTGTTTTCTTTATTATCCTGAGAAAAAAAGTACAGGTAGATTTTCTTAATGAATAGACACAATATTTTTTAAATTGTGGACTAGAGGGGGTAGAGAATACAATTCTTATTTGATAGACTATATCTCTCTTATTTGTTATTAACAATTTGTCGCGAGATAAATTAGCTACTTTCCGTTTGGCTCTTTTTTCAACTCCAGTGTGGGTATCCTTTTTCCAATAATCGCTCATATTCCTGAAATTTATGTTCTACTGAACAGTGTCTTTTAATTCTGATTAATTCTCCCACCGGAAGATTTTTTAATCAAAATGTGGGGGGTGACAGGATCCTGCCTGTAATATCGATTTCCCTTTTGCTGTGGGTTTCCGATTGGGAGAATATCAACCCCCTGGTTATTACCACTCAAAGTGACATCCAAAAAAAATTGACTTATTCTCATGCCATTCATAAGTAAATTTGTAGGTTCATGGTTTTTTGATTGAAAAAATGTGCAAAAATTCATGGCTTCCAAACCCTTTGCCCCCCCACACCAGGAGCAGGTCATCTATGTAACGACACATCCCAAACCTGATGTGGGGGAGGAAGGGACAGTCGGCAGAGAAGAAAAACTTCTCCTCCCATGCCGACATAAAATTATTGGCCAGAGCGGGGAGAATTTTGCACCATAGATACCTCGGCACTGCAGATAGAATTCTCTATCAAAACTGAATAGTTTATGTCTCCCAATAAAAAGTCTTGGGCCATAACCAAAAATTCATTGAGTTCCCTGGAGTGCGGACTAAATCTAAAAAGATGAGATTCCAAACAGGACAAAGCCTGGTCGTGGGGCATGGAGGGGTATAACCCCACCACATCACACGATACCCAGGAGAGTCCAGAGTCCCATGTTGCTTGGGACATGATAGTTCTCCCATATTGGAAACCCACAGCAAGGAACTCGATATTACAGGCAGGATCCTGTCACCCACCACCTGTGAAGAAAAATCTTCCGGTGGGAGAATTAATCAGAATTAAAAGACACTGTTCAGTAGAACATAAATTTCAGGAATATGAGCGATTATTGGAAAGAGGATACCCACACTGGAGTGTAAATAGAGCCAAACGGAAAGTAGCTAATTTATCTCGCGATAAATTGTTAATAACAAATAAGAGAGATACTAGTCTAAACAAATAAGATTGGGATTCTCTCCCCTCTAGTCCACATTTAAAGATATTGTGTCTATCATTAAGAAAAATCTACCTGTAACTTTTCTCTCAGGATAATATGAAAACACTTTTAGATAAGGAGGGTATACAATTTGTTTCTAAGAAAGGGAGAACTCTTGGTTCTCTATTGTACCTAGTTTATTCTTATCAGAATTACCAATACCCCGACCTGGTTATTACATAGAGGCTCTTTCAAATGTGGACACTTGTGTTGCATAGCTTGCAACTTTATGCAGATCACCAATACTTTTACTTCATCTGGAACAATATAACACATAAAATTTTAATCGTTATATCAACTGTAACACTAAATTCACAGTGTATTTGATTTCCTGTACTGATTGCAACTTGCAATATGTTGGTGTAACAACAACAGCGTTAAAAATCAGGATCCGAGGCACCTGTCTGATATACGCAAACCACTGTCTGTGGGAATATCGATGGCTTCTAGGCATTTCATCGAACATCATAATAGGAATACTTCAGGATTTTCTTTTTAGGGGATTGTGTGAGTGTTTTATGCCCGTTGAGGGTGGTGATCACAATAAAAAAACTATTAAATAGGGAGAAAATGGTGGGATCTACCAGTTAGGCTCACATCATCCCGGGAGGTATGAACAAGAGACAGGATGTTTTTTTTTCATATTGATGTTTATTGCAGGGTTTTGTACATTTTTATATATTGGATTTCGTATATTTATATATTCAATTTAAAAAACCGAGGTGGGAAGGGTTAAAGTTTTCTTTCCTAGCACATGTGACCGGATATAGGTCTATTTAAAGGAAAGCTTTGTTATGCAATATACGTATGATTTTAAGGAATAATTTTCCGGGAAACGCGTTTTGCGCTTTCTTACTACAACTACATCATGGTTATGTCAACTCTGTTTTAATGCATTTGGAATAAAGGCTATCTTCATATTTTCTACCTACCTGGTCTTGAGCTGGACTTCCTCTTCGTTTGTTTGGATCACCTGAGACTTGTTTCCAGTCTATCCGTGCACGTCCAGGGGTGGAACACTGACGGTGAGCTGGCATCCTTTTCGTTTTATAGATTATGCCCCCCTTGCTGAGGACAGCACAAGCTAATGTCAGACTTGCTGTTTCCAGCGCTGTGTCCCTTATTCTGTAAGATGGTGGAGTTTTATAGGATTTAAAGGGAACCTGTCACATAAGTTCTGCCCCCTTGCTGAGGACAGCACAAGCTAATGTCAGACCTGCTGTTTCCAGCACTGTGTCCCTTATTCTGTAAGATGCTGCAGTTTTCGTGTATCTAATGCTCAACTCTGCAGTTTTCAGCCAGAAGAGTCATTCAAAGAGTCAGTTTTTTTCATGTCCCTCCCACCTGAGGCTAGCCCCGCCCACCTCAACAGGTAAACCTATTACTTTGAATAGGTAAAACCATGAGAATAACTTTCAGTGTGCGGGGCTAGCCTTTGGTGGGCGGGGCTAACACCTGCTCATGAATCAGATTTGAGGGTATTTTCACACGGCGTTCACAATGACATGCAATTCTTGGATCACGGACCCGGCAGCTGCGATGCAAACACGCAGCGGCGATCACTCATGTGAACGCCGCTGCATGTCTGTCATTGCCGGCAGTGATAAAGTCACTGCTAATTGTTAGATGCGTCTCTTGAGTCCATTCTGAGGGACCCAGAGACGCATCAGAAAAGTGTATGTTCGTACGGAGGCAAGACACCGTGTGACCATACCCTAAAAGTGCAGCCTCTTACAGTATAAGGCTATGTCCACACTGCACAGGATTACGATCGTATCTCCGGCGCTTTTCGTTTTTTAAAAGCGCCGCAGATACGATCGTCAGTGTGGTGCCATAGACGGCAATAGAAAAGACGAGTTGCTGTCTACGCAGCTCGTCTTTTCTCTGCCCGTCTTTCGGCAGCGGCGTATTATACAACATGTTGTATAATACGCCGGTGCTTCTCGTCTTCTTGACGTCTTCCCATACAATACTATTGTATGGGGGGACGTCAGGAAAACAAGAAGCGGCCGCGGCTTTTGCACAAAGCGTGACAAAAGCCGCGGTCCTGCATCAGAGAGAGAACGGCCGCTTTTGGGGCCGTTTTTTCTCTGATGCAGTGTAGACATAGCCTAAGGGGCACAGCGCTGGAAACAGCAGGTCTGACACTGGCTTGTGCTGCCCTCAGCAAAGGGGGGCAAAAACTATGTGACAGGTTCTCTTTAATTGCGTCTTTCGGATCTGTCCCAAGAACTGTCATGTCAATTCTTGGAGTGAAAGACGCAGCAGGAGCCCCTATAATAAACTATAGGGTGCGATCCTGCTGCAGCCAAAACACAGCTAAACACTCAGCCGCGTGTTGGATCCAATCACAGCTGCATAGTGGATACGCGTTGGATCCAAAATCGGATCCAAAAACACTGTGTGAACATACCCTATTAAATATCCTACAAAACAATTACATTTATATTTAAACCTAGTAAATATTGGATTAAACATAAATGACAAACATTTATCCACACAGCCATTGTTAACAAGCCCATGAAGAGATCCCTCTCTCTGGTTAAACTTGTCGGACATATGTCTTTCTCAGCTATGTAACCACGTATCAGCACTAACATGTAGGGTTATTCGTTTTGTATGGAAGTATGTAGCACGCGCTTAAAACAAATTCAAGGACCTTCATCCCCTACATACCAGTGCATCTCAAAAATAAGAATATCGCTGCTGATAATAATAATAATTGATATCTATAATTTATATCTATAATTGAAGTCTAATAGAGAAACCCACACATTGTATAGACTCATTACAGTATGAATGACAAGGTGTAATATAATACATGTGTGAGCCCTATAACAAACAAAAAAATCCTGGAGGATCCCTTTCATTTTCAATGATATTCTAATTTTTTTGAGATACACTAGTATATATGACTGTATATAAGGTTTTTCTATCTAAAGCTATATGTGATACCGAGTGGCCCTGAGTAGGGAATGGTAGGGTGACCTTTAGGGTCAGTAACATTGGGGCCGCCCTCATCGGGGCGATGACTCCATAAACCCTATTTTAGGGTTCATGATAGAGTTGATGCCGGGATATATCACCCATTGGGGCCTTTGTTTTGGATATATTTTTCCCCCTACAGTATTCTACTTTAATATCTGGAATCAACAGTAATCAACGGTAGCGTAAGAAGAGTATCCTATTGGTGGATTATTATGTTTGCACACCCGTAGTAGGTCTAGGCTTTGTATTTATTTGTGTTATTTTTAAAAAAAAAATCAAAAAATCATGGAGTCATTTGCTTGAAAATGACTCCATGGAGGAGTTGAAACGTTGCTTGTATGGACTTTTTTTGGTACATTTCGGTGGTGCTGCTTTCTTTATATATTTGTGTTATTTTGTTATAAGGCTATGTTCACACGACTTATTCACGGCGTAATTGCGGGACGGATTTCGCCCGCAATTACACAGTGTGCTCAGCAGCGGGGATACATTCATTATCCACGGCGCATATACCGCCGAGAATAATTGACATGTCACGAAATACGGCGAGTGGGGAGAGGGGACGGAATCCATAGTTCTCTATGAGAACTGTGGATTACCGTAATGACTGGGACGGATTCCAGCCGTAATTCGCACAGTACTGCACGAATTACGGACTGAAATACATTCCAAAATAAGCCGTGTAAACATAGCCTAAGAGTCATTATCAATTAGAGGAGTTTTCTTTGATTATCTAGGTATTTTGAATAGTAAATTATTAATGGTTTAGCTTTTAAATTGGGGTTTTCTATGTTAGCTGTGATTTTTTGTTATACCCTGATCAGTTTGTCAGTGAGAAGGGTTGTCTCAGTTAGTTAAATAATTATATAATGCTCTATGGGCCTCATTAAAATAAAAAAAATGTCGAACCCCTTCCTCCTGTCTCAGCGCCGCCTCTCCCCGGTCTTCTGCCGTCATTTTCAAACGGGCCTGTGACTGGCTGCAGCGGTCACATGCCTCTACTTACATCACCGATCAAAGCTGTTCACTTCCCAATGGTGATGTAAATGAGAGGCATGTGACTACTGCAGCCAATCAGCAGCTGCAGCAGTGACGACCCCTTCAGAAGTGACAGCATATTAACAGAGGATTTGAAAGATGTGGCCCTGGAACCGGGGACCAGATTGTAGGAGTATCAGTATTTTTGTTTGATTGGGCCCCTAGAGCATTATATCAATTCTTGAAACAACATGGACAACCCCTTGAAAGGGGTTTTGCCACGAAGTTAGTTCCTTACCTCTTATCAGCTCAGGGGAGAATATAAACAAAGCATGCTGAGTCATGAATGGCTGCAGTGGTGAGAGGGAGGGGGCTGAGCAGAGAGTGAGGAAGCAGGGAGTGTCTCAAAAGTTTACTCAAATAATAACATTACAACAGTGCATTCTCTATACAGCAGACAGACTCATACACTGCACTTTTTCCCCATCTCCTTCATGTTCCCTGTCATCAGATAAGAAGTGCAAACACGCAAGCGCGGCCAGATCAGCTCCTGTCAGCTCCTGGTCGTGTCTAATGTAAACTGTCAGGAGATTAGGGGGATTGAGCAATGCTGTAGCTCTCAGAGGCTTCACTTTTTTTTAATGACATATATTTAGAAAAGTGATTAAATACCCATTTTGAAGGATCCCACGTCAACATTACATCGTGGCAAAACCCCTTTAAGAGTAAAAATGACATAAAAATCAATGGCGGTTGCTGCACCCCAGACAACAGCCGTACTGACGTGTCGAAGGAGAGGAAATAAACGGAAATCAATGTTGATGACTTTCCAATTATTGTGGTTGCCGAAAACATTAGGATTTTTTCCATTACACTGAATGACAGCAGAATGGGAAGCGCCGTGTTAATTGCCGACCCCTGACCCCGCACTTATATGGATGTTGACCTCTGCCTGGCCCTTTAATTCTTGCAGCGAGCACAAGATACATTTCCCCTCGATGACGGCTTTACCACACAAGAACTGGCTGACAATGACCGCCGGCGGCCGTAAGATTATTGCGTGGCACAATGGCGATTTGAGGAATATTGTGATACCCTGAATAATGGCCGTTTCTGCTTACGGCATTAGTGCGGCTCAGCGTGGCTTACGGTCCGAGGCTCCAGGATGGACTTTTAAATAACAAATCCCATTTTCATGTAAATAGTCTCGTTTGCAAGCAAGAGGCGCAACTGCTTTGTTAAGGTCACACAACGGCATGAAACCGAAAAAGGGATGGATGAAATAAAGATCGAGGGCCATGAAATGGTGTCTTCTATGGAGGTCAAAGCCTGGTTGATCTCAACGAGGATCGACTTCCCAAGAGAAGCAGTTATCTTCATCACTGGAGACTTGGTGACATACATCGAACGTTGACGAGAGGTCTCCCAAGGAGCGTTGAAGGCTCTGATCATGTGATGTGCGCGGCATAAACACACAAGCCAACAAAAGCCAAGGCTTAAGCTAAACAAACCCAACTTGGCGGCCAGCAAGGAGTTAAGGCTAGAACGCCATTGAGGACCCAAGCAATGACACTCTCTCCATGTAACGTTGACCGTGCCAGCCCCAAGTCTCATTTGCATCACAATGAGGAGGTCCGTGTTACCATTAGCCGACCTTCTGCTATTATTACCTAATGAAAATGTAACCATATTTAACCCCCCAGGGACGCAGATTAGTGAGAAAGGAGCCTAAGTGGATCCTAAGCCATTGTGTGTCAAGCAGGAGCCCTCTGGGACAATGGTCCCGGCCCCCTCCGCTCTGAGAGAACATCGGAACCGCAAAACTCAATCCTCTCAGCTGTCCCCAAACCACACAATGGTCCGGCACAGCTTTTGTAGCCTCAACGGCTCTGCGGAGGGGAAGCGGAGGGGGTCGAGCGGCTTAAGCGCACACCAACAATGTGTGAGACGCAGAGGCAGTGCTTTTCCCACAAAGCCCAAACTCCACCCCCCCCCCCCCTCTATTACCCCCTCGGAGAGAGGAGCAGCCCCCAAATACAGCTGATCTGCCACTAGTTGACTTTTTTTTTTTATCCCTATAAAGTCGCCCCCAACCTTTAGTTTTCCCCCTCTTTTTCTATCACTTACTCATTGTGTGCTCAAGGGGTGAAAATCCTTTTGGCGCATGAAAAGAGGTGTAACTTTGAGAGCCACGCCAGGCGTCCTCTTGTAGGAGCCCTAGGCACATACTATATACTCAGTGGTCAGTGGACTGGATACCATCATAAGCTGGCATTTTGGTTTGAAAGAATTGGGACCCTAAAGGGGTTGTCTCACTACAAGGATCGCTGCTTTTTATGTAAAAGATCTTGCAAAAACAAGTCACTTTGCAATATGTGTCCATTAACAGTGTCCTACCTATTCCTAGATATCCCCACTTGTATGGACTGCATCAGCTCCTCAAGTCACTATAGCTAGAGACCGGTTTGATCTCTTCTGATAGGCTGCCAGCGCTGGTTGCTATAACTACAGACCTGTATAATCTCTCCTGACAGGCTGCCAGCGCTGGTCGCTATAGCTACAGACCTGTATAATCTCTCCTGATAGGCTGCCAGCGCTGGTCGTTATAGCTACAGACCTGTTCAATATCTCATGATAGGCTGCCAGTGCTGGTTGCTATAGCTACATACCTGTTTGATCTCTCCTGATAGGCTGCCAGCACTGGTTGCTATAGCTACAGACCTGGATAATCTCTCCTGATAGGCTGCCAGCGCTGGTCACTATAGCTACATACCTGTTTGATCTCTCCTGATAGGCTGCCAGCACTGGTTGCTATAGCTACAGACCTGTATAATCTCTCCTGACAGGCTGCCAGCACTGGTTGATATAACTACAGACCTGGCTTCTACTGCAGCCTAGTAGAAGCCAGTAAACATGCCCTTGAAATCAAAATGAAACCAAGAAAACAGGACGAATCAATGTAGTGAGACAACCCCTTTAAGTGCGTTACTCAGCAAGTGATTCATTTGGGCACAGTGTTTTTGAGAATGTTAACTTCAAGAATTAATCAATATCAGTCCCTTTTCCATGAATTATGTACCTGTTACTGACCCCCTGGTCAATACAAGTGACACAAAACCATAGGCAGAATGGACGTCCAAATCTATCACAGAGGAAGGAGTCGTCCCTTTTCCATGAATTTTGTATGGTGCCGAGTACCTGTTACTGACCCTCTGGTCAATACGAGTGACACAAAACCATAGGCAGAATGGACGTCCAAATCTATCACAGAGGAAGGAGTCGTCCCTTTTCCATGAATTTTGTATGGTGCCGAGTACCTGTTACTGACCCTCTGGTCAGTACCAATGAAAAAAAAACATGTAGATAACAGCAGGAATTACTGATCCCTCTGTCACGCCTCACAAGTTCCCAGATTGTTTATTTCTTGACCTGCTGTAAATAACTTCTCTGCTTATATTGCATTTTGTTATTTTAAAGATTTTAAGTTCCATTGAAAGTCCATACCTTTTGTGTATAAAAAGTCTGTGAATTTTGAGCATCTTGTATAACATCATGTCTGAAGAAGGGAGCTAGAACTCTCGAAAGCTTACAATCAAATATACTCAGTTAGCCTCTAAAACACAGGTGTCAAACACAAGGCCCGCGGGCCGAATCCGGCCCGTTGCCTTGTGTTATCCGGCCCGGCACTTGTTGCTGAGCTCTGCTCAGGCCCGGGCGGGTGTGACTCCTGCGCCGCCTGCATTTACATCTAATCAGCTGGCACTGCTCCTACCTTCTTTAATTCGGGAGCAGCGCCGCTGTTAAGGAGATGAAATGTAGCTGCAGACACTACGGAGGGCCACAGCTGCTGCTATGAGCCGCTCCACGCCCCAGTGTCTGTACTGGCAGCATCAGGAGTCAGGACTGTCATGATTCCTGATGCTGGCAGCACGGAAATCAAAGAGAGAGACCTATTGCCGCGGCCGCACAGCTCCGCAGCTTCACTCAGTGAGGCAGGAGGAGGCAGCGGCAGCACAGCTCATACAGTCAGGGGGCGGGGCCGGCAGCTCAGTGAGCTCAGGGGGCGGGGCCGGCAGCTCTGTGCACCGTAGAAGAGCACTGACTGCCTGGCTCCGCCCACTCAGTGCTCCGGCCCCGCCCCCTGCAGGCCTGGCAGGACACTGAGCAGAGGAGCTTCCTACCTGACCAGAAGATACCTGCTCCTGTGGAGGACCAATCACTGAGGCTGGTAAGTGGCTTCACTACTGGGGCCTTACCAGCTAGTCCTCTACCTCCCCACCAGGCCCTATCAGATAACCCCCCACCCCAGGTCTTACCATCTAGCCTGCCTCCCCCTCTCTGGGCCTTACCAGTTAGCCCCCTATATCCCCTCTGGGCCTCCACCATCTGGCCTGCCTCCCCCTCTCATGGGCCTCCACCATCTGGCCTGCCTCCCCCTCTCATGGGCCTCCACCATCTGGCCTGCCTCCCCCTCTCATGGGCCTCCACCATCTGGCCTGCCTCCCCCTCTCATGGGCCTCCACCATCTGGCCTGCGTCCCCCTCTCATGGCCTCCACCATCTGGCCTGCCTCCCCCTCTCATGGGCCCTCCACCATCTGGCCTGCCTCCCCTCTCATGGGCCTCCACCATCTGCCTGCCTCCCCCTCTCATGGGCCTCCACCATCTGGCCTGCCTCCCCCTCTCATGGGCCTCCACCATCTGGTCTGCCTCCCCCTCTCATGGGCCTCCACCATCCGGCCGCCTCCTCTCCGGGCCTCCACCATCCGGCCTGCCTCCTCTCCGGGCCTCCACCATCGGGCCTGCCTCCTCTCCGGGCCTCCACCATCCGGCCTGCCTCCTCTCTGGGCCTCCACCATCCGGCCTGCCTCCTCTCTGGGCCTCGCCATCTTCCTGATTACCGTCACAGAGCTAATTGTAACAGTAATACTGTACAAATGAAACTACTCCTTAATAGCTCCTTAACTTTAAGGAGAAGTTACATTTATACAGTTCTAAAATTTTGTCGGCCCTTTAAGGTACGCTGTGAGGCTGATGTGGCCCCCCGTGAAAACGAGTTTGACACCCCTGCTCTAAAAGGTGTCGCCTCATTTTTTCACGCTTCTACAACAAAATCATAGACAGAATAGACGTCTAAATCCATCACAGAGGAAGGTACAGTCCCTTTTCCATGAATTTTGTATGGTGTCGAATACCTGTTACTGACCCTCTGGTCAATACCAATGATACAAAACCAGGAGACAGAATGGACATCCAAATCCATCACAGAGGAAGAAACAGTCCCTTTTCCATGAATTTTGTATGGTGCCGAGTACCTGTTACTGATCCTCTGGTCAATACCAATGACACAAAACCATATAGATAACAGCAAGAATTACTGATCCCTCTGTTACGCCTCACAAGTTTCCAGATTGATTATTTCTTGACCTGCTGTAAATAACTTCTCTGCTTATATTGCATTTTGTTATTTTAAAGATTTTAAGTTCCTTTGAAGGTCCATTTCTTTTGTGTATAAAAAGTCAGTGAATTTTCAATTTCTTGTATAACATCATGTCTGAAGAAGAGAGCTAGAACTCTTGAAAGCTTACAATCAGATATAGTCAGTTAGCCTCTAAAAGCGGTTGACTGATTTCTTCACTCTTCTACTACATATTAATAGACAGATGGGACGTCTAAATCCATCACAGAGGAAGGAGTCGTCCCTTTTCCATGATTTTTGTGTGGTGTCGAGTACCTGTTATTTGCCCTCTGGTCAATACCAATGACACAAAACCATACACAGACTAGGTGTCCAATTCTATCACAGAGGAAGGTACAGTCCCTTTTCCATGATTTTTGTATGGTGTCGAGTACCTGTTATTTGCTCTCGACCAATGTCGCAAAACCATAGGCATGATGGATGTCCAAATCCATCACAGAGCAAGAAACAGTAATGAAAGAAATGATTAGATTCGAGTACAGACAGTATTATACTACTTTACTATTACTATTCTCCTGACAACTTGCTACTAGCACATTGCTCAGGTCTGACAGCAGACCTGATAAGTGGATCTTGGAGTAACACTTTGAGGAATCTTCTATAATATTTAGAAAGAAATACCACACTATTAATATCTACCAAGATACCTGGCACGGACAAAGAGTATAAAAGACCCATCCGCCTCACTTGGACTTAACACTATGTAACATAATAGCATGCAAACTATGATTAGTCTCATGAAAAATAAAAAGGGATTTATGGTTATATAAAAGTGTCCAAAACAAAGGGCGACACGTCCCATTAGGGCTGCGCCATTTTTTTGGAATATTTTGCCTCAAAAAACTGTTGACGCCCTATTCTCTATATAAATCAACTGTCATACACCAAAACTAGGTGTATTATTCACCAGGTACATATTTGAATGCTCCTAAAGTAGATGCATATGCTAGCAATGATATGCTATACACCTAAGTTATACTATGTGCCTAGATTAGGCGCATCAATTATATTATACAAGGTAGACCAGACGCCAGATTCATTCATTCAGGTGCACTATACACTTCTTTAATGCACCTTAAAACTGGCGTGGAGGCGCCTCTTTTCTGACACTAAAAAGCAATCAGAAGGCACACAGTGAGTATTGGAAAAGCATTTCTGCTACTCTGAATACATGAAAATTTGAGGTTCTTAGTGCACATTTTTTTTAATCAAAACTGTAATAAGCCCACCTGCCAATCGTCAGGGCCACCTCAATACAGGTGGGAACCTACCCTAGAGAGGTAAAATGTAGCATAGGTTCCCACCTGTATTGAGGTCGCCTTGCTGATTGGGAGGTGGGCTTATACAGTTTTGATCATAAATGTGAACTAAGAACCTCACATTTGCATGTATTCGGAGTCGCAGAAATGCTTTTCCAATAGTTCCCATGTGCCTTCTGATTGCTTGTTAAGAACCTCAAATTTTCATGTATTCGGAGTAGCAGAAATGCTTTTCCAATAGTTTCTATGTGCCTTTTGATTGCTTTTTAGTGCTAGTAGTGTGCTGCTCATATTGGATTGTGCTTGTATTTTGCTGCCACACCAGTGGGCACCTATGTTTGTTTTTTCAAAAAAACTTTTTGGATGTGCAGACCAAATATAGTTTTTTTTTTTATCTTTTCTGACATGTCGCCCAAAGTCTTCTTCTCGTGCAAACAATGCAAACATGATAAAGCCGAATGGGTGGCAAAAAAACGATACTAAAATTGAATATGAAGTCAACTAAAAATGTTATTCAAGGTCTTTTTTTGCTTTTATTTTGGAAGGAGGCGAGAAAAAAAAGAAATTCTCCATGCTGCCTGTGTTGACTGTGCATGCTGTTCTAGTGGAATAGTAATTAGCACATTCTGTCTTGGTATGCTGGACTCTCTTAGGGTAAGACACCAGCTGAGAACAGACCGGCAATCAATTTTTAGTAAAGTCACGTCTTGACCAGAAGTTTATTAGAGATTTCACATGGAGCACATAAGGTAAATCTATGTGACACTTTAACATGCCCATAGCCTACGTGGGACAGTAACTGAAGAACCTGGCTGTGGACCTCTGTGGGAATATAGACTTTCCCTAGCCTACTTGAACGGTGATAATTTTCTAAGCCCTCAGCTGAGGGCTCTTAGCTCTTTATCAGAAGAGCAATCTTGAGCTGATCAGGGACACTTTGTTCTTAATGACAAGAGTCTCCAGCCAAAATCCCTCTACAGATTTGCCCAGGACCAGAAGGGAGGGCAGGGGGGGAAGGTTATTTACCTTTACGGCAAGTTCTTCCATAAAAGACCCTGCAAAACAAAAACCCCAAACCACAGCGCAGTGTTGTGACATCGGGTTGACCGAGTTTTGCAAATAACAGCTAAAGGAGTAGTTTTATTGGATTTAAAAAAATTTTAAAAATATTTTTTTCTTTAATTTCTTAACTATGAAAATGCAAAAACAAACAATTTGAGTAACAAACTGAGTTTGCCATCGGGTTGACCGAGTTTTGCGAATAACAGATAAAGGAGTAGTTTATTGGATTTAAAAAAAAATTAAAAATATTTTTTTCTTTAATTTCTTAACTATGAAAATGCAAAACTCAACAATTTGAGTAACAAATTGAGTTTAATTAGGACAATAGGAAAATAAGGAAAATAACCGGAAATAAAAAAAAGAAAAATGCAGAATATAATTGAGCCCTAATAGCTAGTAACCACTGCGCTTGCTAATAGCACCCAAGAAGGGCTGGTCCAGCCTTAAAGGGGTTGTCTCGCTACAATGATTGGGTTTTAATTAAAAGAACTTTAAAAAAACAAGCAGCTTTGCAATATATGTTCATTACAAATGTCCTACTGATTTTGAGTTATCTCTGGTAGTAGGAGTGCATCAGCTCCTCAAATCACTATAGCCACCGACCTGTTGATTTTTCTCTCACTGGCTGCCAGTGCTGGTGACGTCAGCAGCTTCTGAATGTAGCTCCGAGCACAGATCCCCTCCTGCACAGTATGAGGCCACTTGTGATGCATCTGTAGTGGAAGGATGGGAAAGGGCTCTACTCCTGGCTTCTGTGTCTGTGTAGCTGTGCTGCCTGGATTAACCCGGTGTGTGCCTACTCCCTCCGACTCTCTACACAGATTGAGGAGAGCAGAGGTGAGGCTGATCTGTGGTCAGTACGTTGTAACAGCAGTGAAGTGTGTTACTATAATCATGATGTGTCTGTGGAGCTTTGACTATACTAACAGAACAGATCAGGGGGGCATGTGAACGGTTCATATCCCTCCCTGCTCTGCTGTATTAGTGACACATCGTGATTATAGTAACACACTTCACAGCTGCCCTGTGTCTGTTCTGACAGGGTTTGTTTGTTGTTGCTTGAGATGTCCATGGAGATTTGTATGCTAAGCAGGTGGTCTAGGAACCTTTACACCCCCCCCCCCCCCCGCTCTGCTATTAGCATACACAGCTGCACAGAAGCCCTCTCCTGTCTCCTGACTCTGTGGAGAGGAGCAGCAAGAGCTTGGCCACAGCAGAAGCACAGGGCCGCTGTTCCAGCAGTGAGCAGCCGGCAGCAGACCTAGGCAGGCACACACAGGGTTAACTGACAGCAAACCCCCTCGCCTTCCCCCTGCTGTATAGAAGTTACTGCAGTTGGAGGAGGAGAGCTTTCTGTGTGCTGAGGGGAGGTGGGAAGGGGGAGGAGAAGAGGCAGACAAGAAGCACGCCCCTGAATTCAAAAATCCTATGGTGTCAGACACACTGAGGTAGGCTGAAAACCTATAGTGAGACAACTCCTTTAAGGTCGCTCTGTTGGGTGGATCTGGCGGTGGTTCATGGCAGCCATTTCTCATCATAGAACATAAAGCAATATTAACGTAATATTATAATCTGTAACAGAGGAAAAGGAGAACGGGAAGGCATCCTGTGACTAATAAAGGTCTATCACCAGCATTAGGCAAGACATGATGAAGAAGCCAAGTTATAGGCAGTAATCAAACAACAAAATAGATATCATGTTTAAAGGAGGTCACCCATATTAGACAATATTTTCTTTTTAGGTAAAACTGATTATTGAGTGTCCTGCTATTAGGCCTTTGGGCAATAAGCTACAAACAGCATGGACACCTCAAAAGGTTAAATGGGTTCTCTCACTACAAAGATTAGCTTTCAACATGTAGGGAACAGTAAATGAAGATTTTTCCAAATATATTGCTTTGTTTTTTCTTTACTAAAAAGATTAGATATATTTTATCTGCTCTGAGTGCACACAGGTCAGCATATGAGAGCAGCTGCTAGTATCTTGAGAGCAGAGTGTGTTATCTCTAAAAAAAAAAAAAAAATAAGACTAATTACTTGTTTACTTTGAGCTCTAAAGCTCTGTAGATTACATCTCCTGCAGTCATGTCAGTGCAATTAGAAGAGCTTAGAATGCGGAACTGATATGCTAATCACTGCTATAGAACACCCAAAGCCTGACCGGGAAGAGACAGGAAGCATTAATCTGAAACCGCTTGTGGTTCTGAAACAGCGTGGTGAGACAACCCCTTTAACACCACTGTAGTGCCACCACAGGTATTACATGGTGCCTACAATGGGCTGTCCATGTTACAGAAAGTGGTCAATGCAAGGATATAAAAGAAAGGTAAAAAATAAGAACTTTAACATAAAAAGCACCATGTTAGTAACTTTGCACCTTACTTATTACTTAATAAAAATGTTAAATCTAAAAAAGTGAAGCAAAAGTTAAAAAAAGTCCCTTTGAAATGTAAGCAGCCATATTGTTTGCCTGATTGTAAACCTCCGACCTACCATGATTCTAGGTCACCACAGCTAATACAAGTCTGAAGGTCATGGGTCGCTATAATTCTGCTATTTATACTAAGGGTATGTTCACACAGCTGATTTGGACACTTATTTTTCAGCGTCCACATCAGCTTCAAGTTCTAGTCTGTACTAGTACTATCACCTCATATGCAGCAGTTTTTGACGAGGATTCGATGAGTTTTTTTCCACATGGTTTTTCGGCACTGTTTTCTTTCTGAAACACCCATACAAATTACTTGCCAAGGCAGTTTTTTGGGTGCAGTTCCGCGTCCAAATACTGATTTTTTTTTTTCTTATAATTGTATTTTTATTCACATTTCAACCATTGATAATACAGAAACATCCAATAAAATAGAATTGACATAAAGATGAATGCTAAATCCTTGAGACATTAAGAGAATTCAGCAAAAATATGCATAGGGGAGGACAGACTTAAAGGGGTTTTTCCAAGAAGTGATTTCCTCACCTAACAGGCTGATCTGTGCTCCTGAGCCTTGAGAAAAGGGGCGTTGTGCTTATGTGTTTAAAAAAACAAGTACCTCCTCTGTGATGTCCTTGCACCACCTCCCATGCACGCTCCTGATACTCAGTCTCTGTAGTTGAGTAAACATTGTTTGGCTAATCCACAGAAGAGAACTGTATTATGCACAAGCTCTACGGGTTTTTTCTCCCTCTTATCTGCTCAGGAGAGAAGATGAGCTCCGAGCAGGCAGTGTTCTTTCATTTGTTCAGGACCTGCTGCAGGGCTGAGCAGGGAGCGTCTGCATGTTTACTCAGATAATTACATTACAACCAGTGGATTATCTATACAGCAGACACAGGATCTTTTCTTTCCATTCCATTCAAAGCTCCTTCATGTTGCTTGCCATTAGATAAGAAGTGCAAAGAACGCAAGCGCGACCAGATCAGCTCCTGTCAGCTCCTTGTCGTATCTAATGTAAACAGTCAGGAAACTAAGGGCATCTTAGTCAGGCTGTAGCTCTCACAGGCTTCACTTTTTTTATTGACATATATTTGGAAAAGTGATTAAATACCCATTTTGGAGGATCCCACGTCAACATTAGATCATGGCAAAACGGCAAAAGGAGGCTAGAAGGGAACAAGGGTTAGGGGGGACAGGAGGAATTAGTGGAATAAAACCAAATTAAAGAGGCTGTAGAGTCCAAAATGTGTCTCAGGTGGACTATATTTTATCAAAAGAGTCCAATCTGTCACGAAGAGAAGCTGCCATATGTTCCATTCTACGGACCTCTCTAACCCTCTGATACAAATCAGATAAACTTGGTAGGAGAGACGGTTGCCACGTTCCGGAAATCAAACATCTGGCTGCTGTAAGAACCAAATACTGCTTTAATAAAGTGTCACCCTTGTGGGCGAGGCTTTGAAGCTGTCCATTGATTCCTAAGGGCATTTTACTCATGGAAAACGCATCAAGAATTGACAAGTCATTATTCAGCGCTGGTAAGCCGCACATAAAAACCATGTTGTAAGAGCTACCACGCAGTTTTACATAGGAATAAATGAAAATTAACCCAATTTTTAGGTACTTTTGGCTCCATCTCGGGGGCAGAATCCACAACCAAACAGCGCCCAAATCAGCTGTATGTTCACACAATATACTGCGCCGCATACATTACGCGCCACAGTACATCGTGCCTTTCGGGGGCTCGCGCGCACTCCGGCGGCATGGGGGGAGGGGAGGCCGATCCATTATTAAATAATTGAAATGACCCTTATTTACCCGCGTGTCCAATACGATCGTATTGTACGAGCGGGGAGAGGAGGCGTAATCCATAGTTCTCTATGAGAGCTATGGATTACCGTAATTTCGGCGCGCATCTCTTGCCTGTTTTAGAGCGCAAATACGCGGTGAAATGCGTGCCAAAATAAACCCGTGTGAACATAGTCTAAGTTCACATGGCATAATTGGGGGGGGGGCAGGGGGCGGCGTAATATTACGGCTACCCGCAATTATGCCGGGACTTCGGAGGACGCGTGTGCGCTTGACTCCCCACGGGGCGCAACCCGGGCAGGCCCAATAGACATTCATTACTAGCGGCGCGTATTCGCCGCTTGTAATTGACATATCACTTATCTCCCCCCGAGAGGAGGCGTAATCCATAGTTCTCTATGTGAACTGTGGATTACCGTAATGACTGGGGCGTATTTCGTTCGTATTTGAGTGCAGTATGCCGCGAAATACGCGCCGAAATGTGTCCCAATTTAACCCGTGTGAACATAGCCTTACACTAAAGAAATTATATATATATATATATATATATATATATATATATATATATATATATACATACACAGGTAGTCCCCGACTTACATCGTTCCGACTTACATACGTCCCCTAGTTACAAACAGAGACTTATGGAGCGTGTCTGACATTGAACACTGAGTCACGCCCCATGCTAACCAAGTGCCAGCATGCCACAGCTGCACATGAGATACAGAACGTTAGGGGAAATCTTCTAAAAAAGGGCACAGACAGCAAAACAAATGTAAAAACCCTTCCCTGCATTATCCAACACTATAAAAATGTTTGTCCTGGCGTTACATTTAATAAATATGCCTATTCTTACATACAATTTCAACTTAAGAACAAACCTACAGTCCCTATCCCGTTTGTAACCCGGGGACTGCCTGTATATATAAAAGTTTTACATGTGCACATTTGTATTATTTTTGTTTGTCTTATTGTGTTTTACTAATGATTATTTCTCATCTGTGTGATAATTAATATGGGGGGGGGGGGCGCATCGGATTTTGCTGCCACAGCCTACGCTCTTACCTCTGCGCCCGGCTGGTGTCACCGTGGCAACCCCCGACACGGGATGCTCTGCCGTCCATTTGTCACCAATTGTCCTGGTTTTGTTTGGCCTTGTGTGTGTGCGCTCAGTTGTGTCAGGAGAGGCGAGCTGAGCAATAGGGGTCGGCTTAATAGGCTGTGGATCCCTACTGTGGGGAAACTGGGAACTGTCTATGGGGAGATCCTTGGGCCTCGGCTAGTGACTTAATCTGCCTGTCTCCTAGCAGGCTGGTGGGAGGAAGCATTACATCAATACAATCTGGACATAACACAACATTATTATTTCGCCTTTCTCCAACAGAAACATGGCATTGCTCATGGGCCGCTACTTCCTTTTTTTTTTTTTTTTTCTATTCTTTCTTGGCCTGCTGTGTCTGGCGCGAAGATAACAAAAAAAAAATTATGATTACAGGAGAACATTGGAGGGTTTTCTGAATTCGAGACCCTTTGGAGTCATCTAATTAAGGATCCCTGTGCCTCGGGGGAAATAAATAAAAAAAACTCGTTTACCACAATCGCAGTTCTTTGTAGATTTTTTTTTCTAGCCTTTGAAAGGCAGAGTTTAATTACTGTATTAGGTGAAGTGATCTACGCTCTGTTACAGTATGGAAGGCGTTCACAGCACGTAAAATACATTTTTGCAAATGGTAAATATATTTCGCATGAGAACAGAATTTTTTTTTTCTTCCAGCGTTTTTGCTGCAGATGCAAACTTTTGCAGCCTTTTTTTTTCACACTGTAACAACATCTATTTAAGAATTAGCGCACAAGAACTACGACATGGCTTTAAGGATCGTGGAAATGTTCATAAATAATTCCTACACTAGGGATTTGTAACAAAAGACAACCCTTTCTCAAGCAGCTTGAAAGTTCTTATGTCCTGTCATCAGATAAAGCAGGACACTCAGTAAACCACCAACTAGTGGATCTGGATAGACTGAACACAACAGATCACACGTGCCATGAAATAAGGTCTGTCATGAAAGCGTTCACTCAGATAATCCAACTACAACTAGTGGATTCTGTATACAAAACACAAACACTATTTCTACAGCGTGCTTGAAAGCTTCTTCATGTTCTCTGTCATCAGATTAAAGCAGGGATCTACTCAATAATCCAACTACAACTACTGGATTCTGTATACAAAACACAACATTTTCCTACCAGGCGCTTGAAAGCTTCTTCATGTTCCCTGTCATCAGATAAAGCAGGGATCTACTCAGATAATCCCACTACAACTAGTGGATTCTGTATACAAAACACAACATATTTCTACCCGGTGCCTTGAAAGCTTCTTCATGTTCTCTGTCATCAGATAAAGCAGGGATCTACTCAGTAATCACACTACAACTAGTGGATTCTGTATACAAAACACAAATATTTCTACCCGGTGCCTTGAAAGCTTCTTCATGTTCTCTGTCATCAGTATAAAGCAGGGATCTACTCAGATAATCCCACTACAACTAGTGGATTCTGTATACTAAACACAACATATTTCTACCCGGTGCCTTGAAAGCTTCTTCATGTTCTCTGTCATCAGATAAAGCAGGGATCTACTCAGATAATCCCACTACAACTAGTGGATTCTGTATACAAAACACAACATATTTCTACCCGGTGCCTTGAAAGCTTCTTCATTTTCTCTGTCATCAGATAAAGCAGGGATCTACTCAGATAATCCCACTACAACTAGTGGATTCTGTATACTAAACACAACATATTTCTACCCGGTGCCTTGAAAGCTTCTTCATGTTCTCTGTCATCAGATAAAGCAGGGATCTACTCAGATAATCCCACTACAACTAGTGGATTCTGTATACAAAACACAACATATTTCTACCCGGTGCCTTGAAAGCTTCTTCATGTTCTCTGTCATCAGATAAAGCAGGGATCTACTCAGACAATCACACTACAACTAGTGGATTCTGTATACAAAAGACAACATATTTCTACCCGGTCCCTAGAAAGCTTCTTCATGTTCTCTGTCATCATATAAAGCAGGGATCTACTCAGATAATCACACTACAACTAGTGGATTCTGTATACAAAAGACAACATATTTCTACCGGTGCCTTGAAAGCTTCTTCATGTTCTCCGTCATCAGATAAAGCAGGGTTTCTACTCAGATAATCCACTACAACTAGTGGATTCTGTATAAAAAAGACAACATATTTCTACCCGGTGCCTTGAAAGCTTCTTCATGTTCTCTGTCATCAGATAAAGCAGGGATCTACTCAGATAATCACACTACAGCTAGTGGATTCTGTATACAAAAGACAACATATTTCTACCCGGTGCCTTGAAAGCTTCTTCAGCTCCCTTTCATCAGATAAGAAGTGTTCTCTCCGCAAGCCCGGCCAGCAGCTCTTGTCAGGTCGTATCTAATAGAAGCTTTTAAGTAACTAAGGGCAGGTAAGGCAGCCTGTAGCTCTCTCAGGCTGCGATTTTTGTAATCACATATATTAAGAAAAGTGATTAAATACCCATTTTGGAGGATCCCACGTCAACATTACATCATGGCAAAACCCCTTTAAGGGCCACATGTATGAAACTGTTTAGGTCTAAAATTCACTCTTTTGCCCATAGTAACCTATAGGCAAAAAAGTGAGTTTTAGATCTAAACGGGTTCATACGTGTGGCCCTAAGTTTATAGAATCCAAGGCATCAAATATTCCTAAATATGTCTACTTCTATGAATGTGGTGTGATGCCCTCAGAATGCCCCCAAATTTTCCGCATTAAAAAGTGTCTTTGGCGCATTACAAAGGGAATCACAGCAAAGTCTGGAAAACTGGCACAGCCCCATTCATACATGTCGCCCCAGATCCTTTTGATTTCAAATAGGTAACATTACTGAAAGAACTTAAAGGGGTTTTGCCACAAAGTGAGTTCCTTACCTCATATCTGCTCAGGAGAGAAGATAAACAAAGCATGCTGAGTCACGGGGGAGAAGGAGTGGGGGTGAGCAGAGAGCGAGGAAGTAGGGAGCGTCTGCAACGTTTGCAACGTTTACTCAAATAATTACATTACAACCAGTGGATTTCATATACAGCAGACAGTCTCCTACACTGCACTTTTCTCCCAAGCCCCTTGCAAGCTCCTTCATGTTCCCTGTCATCAGATAAGAAGTGCAAACATGCAAGCGCAGCCAGATCAGCTCCTGTCAGTGTCCTGGTCGTGTCTAATGTAAACTATCAGGAAACAAAGGGGGACTGAGCAATGCTGTAGCTCTCACAGGCTTCCCTTTTTGTAATCACATATATTTAGAAAAGTGATTAAATACCCGTTTTGGAGGATCCCATGTCAACATTACATCGTGGCAAAACCCCTTTAATATATTCATTAATTAGATTTTCAGGTTAAGGTTCAGTTCGGAAGTTCCGTCACAGAAATGGAATTGAACCCATCTTACCACGGATACCAATGCAACCAACAGACTCCACTGGTTACAGTGGGGTCCATCAGGTTTCCACTTTTGTGTCCATAATAGAAAAATCTGCATATCATTCTGTGTTATTGTTCCAGTCTTTTATAACGGAATTGCCAATGGAAGTGAACCATGCCAAATATATTGGGGCCACTACTCAGAATTAGGAGAGGTTGACTCATGGGTGGCAAACTAAGCTTTCTTTGTATCTTTGTATTTCTTTGTAAGCTATACATCGTCAGTACTCCCAAACATATACCTGCAAAGGAAGGCTGCAATATGTGCATTGTATAAGTATACAGTGGCAACGGTCATCCACTGACTCACATTACTAGAAAGAAAAAAAAAACATTTGGTAAATGTTTACCATTTACCAAACAGTATAAAGGAAAAAACATAATAATACATAATAAAAGCCCAAAGTATGTGACAAAAATATTTAAGAAATGAGAGCTTTAAATGTCAACACTTGTGTGTAATGGTGTATGTACCATGGAGGCCACATGATCCCCACAATCCCTTTGCATGCTATTCAAAAGATGCTTGCCTGGGTATATATAGAGTTTAATGCTTACATATGATGTCAACATTTTAATAATTATATGTAACAACATAGTCTCAAATTGCTACCAGCAATGAGCCTCCATGTGCTATCATAGGTCACATTGGAACATGATGAAGACTGATTGATTGATACGGCTTCAGTAGGAATAGTTTACCTGTAATGATGACAGATCCACTTTGTAGCTGTAGCTATTTCATTCCTCATACAACCTTGTAGAGACGGTTAGCTGTGTGAGGAGGGTTTTCTATGACATCCGTTAAGACGGTGCAAAACTGAACGTTACCCTGCCAATAAAAAAGTGTGTGTTTATTTTAGATAGATATGAGATAGATAGATAGATATGAGATAGATAGATAGATATGAGATAGATAGATAGATATGAGATAGATATGAGATAGATATGAGATAGATATGAGATAGATAGATAGATAGATATGAGATAGATATGAGATAGATAGATAGATATGAGATAGATAGATAGATAGATATGAGATAGATAGATATGAGATAGATATGAGATAGATATGAGATAGATATGAGATAGATAGATAGATAGATAGATAGATATGAGATAGATATGAGATAGATAGATAGATATGAGATAGATAGATAGATAGATATGAGATAGATAGATATGAGATAGATAGATATGGGATAGATAGATAGATAGATAGATATGAGATAGATAGATATGAGATAGATAGATAGATAGATATGAGATAGATATGAGATAGATAGATAGATATGAGATAGATAGATATGAGATAGATAGATATGGGATAGATAGATAGATAGATATGAGATAGATAGATATGGGATAGATAGATAGATAGATATGAGATAGATAGATAGACTGAGATAGATAGATATGAGATAGATAGATATGAAGTCGATAGCCAAGAAGTTAAATATGACTCAGTTACACCAGTTCTGTCAACTATTGTGAGAAGCTTGTGGAAGGATCCAAAATGTTTGAGCCAAGTCATATAGTTTAAGGGTAATGCTACCAAATACTAATGAAATCTATGGAAACTTTTGACTTTGCAGAAAGTAATAAAATGCCTTAAAAATTATCTTTCTCATTATTCTGGCATTTGGCAAATACAAAAAAATTTGGTAATAGACTTAAAATGTATGTATAGTGTATGTCAACTTCTGGTTTCAACTGTACATAGATAGATAAATAGATAGATAGATAAGATAGATAGATATGAGATAGATAAATAGATAGATAGATATGAGATAGATAGATAGATAGATATATGAAATAGATATATGAGATATATAGATCAGATAGATAGATAGATAGTTAGATAGATAAATAGATAGATATGAGATAGATAAATAGATAGATATGAGATAGATAGATATAGATATGAGATAGATATGAGATAGATAGATAGACAGATATGAGATAGATATGAGATAGATAGATAGATATGGAAAGGATAGATATGAGATAGATAGATATGATAGACATATATATATATATACATACATACACATCAATATATACATAATCACAAATATTATATATATATATTTATATATATATATTATATAATATATATATATATATATATATATATTAATATTAGATTAGATAGATAGATAGATATAAGCTAGAGATAGATAAAGTTGAAACCAGAAGTTTCCATCCACTATATACAGTCATGGCCAAAAGTTTTGAGAATGACACAAATATGATATTTTCACATGATCTGTTGCCCTCTGGTTTTTATGTGTGTTTGTCAGATGTTTTTATCAAATACAGAAATACAAGAGCAATGATATTATGAGTAACAAAAGCTTTTATTGACAGTTAGAATGAGTTAATGCAACAAGTCAATATTTGCAGTGTTGACCCTTCTTCTTCAGGACCTCTGCAATTCTCCCTGGCATGCTCTCAATCACCTTCTGAACCAAATCCTGACTGATAGCAGTCCATTCTTGCACAATCAATGCTTGCATTTTGTCACAATTTGTTGTTTTTTGTTTGTCCATCCGTCTCTTGATGATTGACCACAAGTTCTCAATGGGATTAAGATCTGGGGAGTTTCCAGGCCATGGACCCAAAATCTCTATTTTTTGTTCCCTGAGCCATTTAGTTATCACCTTTGCTTTATGGCAAGATGCTCCATCATGCTGGAAAAGGCATTGTTGATCACCAAACTGCTCTTGGACGGTTGGGAGAAGTTGCTCTTGGAGGGCATTCTGGTACCATTCTTTATTCATGGATGTGTTTTTAGGCAAGACTGTTAGAGAGCCGATTCCCTTGGCTGAGAAGCAACCCCACACATGAATGGTTTCTGGATGCTTTACAGTTGGCATGAGACAAGACTGGTGGTATCGCTCACCTTGTCTTCTCCGAACAAGCTGTTTTCCAGATGTTCCAAACATTCGGAAAGGATTCATCAGAGAAAATTACTTTACCTCAGTCCTCAGCAGTCCACTCCCTGTACCTTTGGCAGAATATCAGTCTGTCCCCGATGTTTTTTCTGGAGAGAAGTGGCTTCTTTGCTGCCCTCCTTGACACCAGGCCTTGCTCCATGAGTCTCCGCCTCACAGTGCGTGCAGATGCACTCACACCTGCCTGCTGCCATTCCTGAGCAAGCTCTGCAATGCTGGTAGCCCGATTCCGAAGCTGAAACACTTTTAAGAGACGGTCCTGGCGCTTGCTGGTCTTTCTTGGGCGCCCTGGAGCCTTTTTGGCAACAATGGAACCTCTCTCCTTGAATTCGTTGATGATGCGATAGATTGTTGACTGAGGTGCAATCTTTCTAGCTGCGATACTCTTCCCTGTTAGGCCAGTTTTGTGCAGTGCAATGATGACTGCACGTGTTTCTTTAGAGATAACCATGGTTAACAGAAGAGAAACAATGATGCCAAGCACCAGCCTCCTTTTAAAGTGTCCACTGGTGTGATTCTTACTTAATCATGACAGATTGATCTCCAGCCCTGTCCTCATCAACACCCACACCTGTGTTAATGGAGCAATCACTGAAACGATGTTAGCTGCTCCTTTTAAGGCAGGCCTGCAATGAAGTGGAAATGTGTTTTGAGGGAAAAAGTTCATTTTCTCGGCAACTATTGACTTTGCAATTAATTGCTGTTAAGCTGATCACTCTTTATAACATTCTGGAGTATTTGCAAATTGCCATTATAAAACCTGACGCATTAGACTTTGTAAAAATTCACATTTGTATCATTCTCAAAACTTTTGGCCATGACTGTAGAAAGCCCCATCTGCAGGTTTTTCTCTCTCTGACATGAGAGCAGAATAAACCTTCCCCGTTTTAGGCCAATTAGGAACCAAAATTATTTATATATTTGCCAAATGCCAGGATAAGGAGAGAAAATTTTTAAGGCATTTTTATTTCTTTCTGCAAAATCAGAAGTTTCCATACCCTGGGATTACTCTGCCTTTACACAATTTGGGACCGCCCATATGATGATGTCATATCTTTGGAAGCTTCTGATAGGTGTAGTGACAACATCTGAGGTAATTAGAGACACATCGGTGGATGAATTTTAATTCAAAACAGAAACAGACTGCTTCTGTGTGTAACATCTTGGGAAAGTATAAAGAAATCAGCCAAGATATCAGGAAGAGAATTGTGGATTTGCACAAGTCTGGATCATCCTTGGGTGCAATTTCCAGATACCTGAACGTGCTTCGTTTATCTGTACAAACAATTATATGCAAGTACAAACAGGATGGGAATGTCCAGCCATCATACCGCTCAGGAAGGAGACGGCTTCTGTGTCTGAGAGATGAATGTGCTTTAGTCCGACATGTGCATATCAACCCAAGAACAAAAGACCTTGTGAAGATGCTGGCGGAAGCTGGTAAGATTGTGTCATTACCCACAGTGAAACGAGTACTGTATCAACATGGACTGAAAAGCCGCTCTGACAGGAAGAAGCCATTACTCCAAAAGAAACATATAAAAGCCAGATCAATGTCTGTAAATGCACAGGAACAGAGACCTACATTTCTGGAGACATGTCCTGTGGTCTGTCGAAACTAAAATTTAACTGTTTGACCATAATGACCATTGTTACATTTAGAGGAAAAAGGGTGAAGCCTGGAAGCCTAAGAACACCATCCCAACTGTGAAACACGGGGGGAGGCAGCATCATGTTGTGGGGTTGTTTTGCTGCAGGAGGGACTGTTGAGCTTCACAAAATAGATGGTGTGATGAGGAAAGAAGATTATATGGCAAAACTGAAGCAACATCAAGATATCTGCCAAGAAGTTAATTATGACTCCGTTACACCAGTTCTGTCAACTATTGTGAGAAGCTTTTGGAAGGATCCAAAATGTTTGAGCCAAGTCATATAGTTTAAGGGTAATGCTACCAAATACTAATGAAATCTATGGAAACTTTTGACGTTGCAGAAATTAATAAAATGCCTTAAAAATTATCTTTATCATTATTCTGGCATTTGGCAAATACAAAAAAATTTGGTAATAGACTTAAAATGTATGTATAGTGTATGTCAACTTCTGGTTTCAACTGTACATAGATAGATAAATAGATAGATAGATAAGATAGATAGATATGAGATAGATAAATAGATAGATATATGAAATAGATATGAGATAGATAGATATATGAGATATATAGATAAGATAAGATAGATAGATAGATAGTTAGATAGATAAATAGATAGATATGAGATAGATAAATAGATATGAGATAGATAAATAGATAGATATGAGATAGATAAATAGATATGAGATAGATAAATAGATAGATATGAGATAGATAGATAGATAGATAGATAGGAGATAGATATGAGATAGATAGATATGAGATAGTTAGATATGAGATAGTTAGATATGAGATAGTTAGATATGAGATAGTTAGATATGAGAGAGATATGAGATATAGAGATAGATAGATAGATAGATATGAGATAGATATTAGATAGATAGATAGATAGATATGAGATAGATAGATATAAGATAGATAGATAGATATGAGATAGATAGATAGATATGAGATAGATAGATATGAGATAGATAGATATGAGATAGATAGATATGAGATAGATAGATAGATAGATAGATAGATAGATATGAGATAGAGAGATATGAGATAGATAGATATGAGATAGATAGATAGATAGATAGATAGATATGGGATAGATAGATATGAGAGAGAGATATTAGATAGATAGATATGAGATAGATAGATAGATATGAGATAGATAGATATGAGATAGATAGATAGATAGATAGATATGAGATAGATAGATATATATGAGATAGATAGATATGAGATAGATAGATAGATAGATATGAGATAGATAGATATGAGATAGATAGATATGAGATAGATAGATAGATAGATAGATATGAGATAGATAGATATATATGAGATAGATAGATATGAGATAGATAGATAGATAGATAGATATGAGATAGATAGATATGAGATAGAGATATGAGATAGATAGATAGATATGAGATAGATAGATATGAGATAGATAGTCAAGAGATAGATAGACATGAGATAGATAGACATGAGATAGATAGACATGAGATAGATAGACATGAGATAGATAGACATGAGATAGAGAGATATGAGATAGATAGAGAGATATGAGATAGATAGATAGATAGATAGATATGAGATAGTAGATAGATATGAGATAGATAGATATGAGATAGAGAGAGATAGATATGAGATAGAGATATAAAAATTAGATAGATAGATATTAGATAGATAGATAGATAGATAGATAGATAGATAGATATGAGATAGAGAGATAGATATGAGATAGATAGATAGATAGACAGCAGATCATCTCATGGTTGCCCTTTTACAGCTCGCTATCTCCCTCTTTGCACACACATGATTATGCTTTCGGCATAGTATCAAACAATAAAAGGCTCAGGGATGCTCTCTGGCAGACACTAGTAATCAGCTTTCACAGATCAAGGCAGCTGTCCTCGTCTGGCACCATATCTCATGTCCTTGATTCACGGGTGTGCAGCCACATGGTCCAAACTGCTGAGGCACAGACCTAATGGGCAGATGGCACCAGGGTGTGTGGGAATTCCTCCTACTAACGGAAACTCATCTTAACTCTCCCCTAATAGGACATCTGCTCTTTCCTCTCTGGTAGCACAGACTAGGAGCTGAGTTATCAGCCATCTCATGGAGCTAGGAGACGAGTTGCTCTCTTTTTCTAGGTCGGATCATGCACGGACATTCATTTTTCTTATAACTTTGTGCTAAGTATAAAAATGACAGCAACTCCAGTGAGCACTATTGTGAGGATGGCAGAAAAAAGGCATCAACATGGTGTAGATGGGTGGATGGAGTCACTAGATACATAGGAAAACAAGGACACGTGTCTCACTGAAGGCCAATCTGCCCTGCCATGTCATCCATATGGCCCACAAGAGCTTGGACATAGCGAGCAGGGAGGTACCACTGTCCACCTTCCCCCGCTGACGCAGCCAGCACTTGGCAGAGGCACAGGCGCCATCTTGGATTTGGGGCTCTGGCACGCACTTTTAGGGTATGTTCACACGGCTTATTAGGATGCTGTTTTGGATGAGGGTTTGAAGTGTTTCATCACCCAAAACAGCATCACCTCGCCTGAAACGCGCTTCTTCAGAAGAGGTTTTAGAGGTGTTTCTTGAGGTTTTCACCCATACAAATTAATAGCCAGGTCAAAACCCGCACCGAGAAACGCGCCTTAAAAAGGCGCTTAAAACGCTTCAAGAATCGACATGACACTTCTTTTTCATGTCAAGCGCGTAAAAACCTTATCGTGTGTGAACTACAACGAGGTTTTACATAGAAATTAAGTAAATGAACTGGGGGCATTTTTGAAGGTTTTTTGGGCGAGGAAACGCTCCGAAAACCTCATTCAAAACAGTGTCCAAATAAACCGTGTGAACATACCCTTAGGCTATGTTCACACGGCGTAATTACGGGGCATACAGTACGCCCCACAATTACACTGGGTGTTTGGGAATCACGCTAATTGGCGCATATACCCGCGACACGGGAGGGCGACAGTCCGTCGGCCCCATAGACTGTCATTACATGTCACTTATCTCCCCATGTGTACAATACGATCGTATTGTATGAGCGGGGAGAGGAGGCATAATCCATATGGATTACCGTAATTGCGGCGCACATCTCGCCCGCATTAAAGCACAAATACTTGGCGAAATGCACGCCGTAATTACGCCGTGTGAACATACCCTTATACTGCTCTGCTCAGCAGCTCACAAGTAGTGACAAAGCTTTGACTTGTCCCACCCTATAAGGGCCACATGAGCAGAACCAGAATGCTGATGTGGAGCTCGGTGACACCCATAGCTTAAGGGAAATATCATTTTGTAGAATCTGCTTTATCTAGCAAATTTCTGTAACAAAACTCACACAAGAATTGAAGATCTGCACCAACGCTAGGACATTTTATTTTATTTTTTTAAATATTGCTAAAAAAAAAATCTGAAACTCGCAACTCTCAGAACAGCAGGAGTCGATTTCTTGACTTTCTATAATTTTAACTTATTGTCTCTGGACTGCTGACACAGAAACATTACTCATTGCTATTACAACAATGGAAAAAAGACATGTAAAGCCATTACACACTTCATTTGTCATAGCCGGAAATAATGATATTAATCCTGCCGCTGCGATCCCTGTGCGCTCATTGTGCACCCCCCCCGTCACCAATACCTTCATATTAAGACGGTAAAAAATGCTAAACTAGCCGGGCCTTTCCTCAGAGAGCCATATCCCGTCCTGGGATTATGCTAATCTTGCATTCTTTTGCAAATCTGTCAGGAAAGCGTTTTCTCGGAATGCGGGTGTCGTGGCGGGGGTCACGTCAATTAACTGTTAGGGTGATAAGCCAGGTTATACTGTCATGATGTGACCACCGTGCATGGTAAACATAAGATAGGTACGGACTTCTAGGCAATGAAGAATGAATGTCCACTGCAGGGCTCACTCAGGATTGTTCTGTATCCCTAACTCCATTTCAGACTATGGGTCCTACAGACTGGTCTTACCCCTGGGCATCATCAGATGATTATGTTATGGGACTCTCACATAGGTTCACATTCCTTTATGGCATAGAACAAAATATAATGAGAAATTCTTCAAAAACATGTCAAAAGTGACAAGAACAGTTAAGGGATGTTCACACGTCGTGCTGGATCCCATTTTGGATCCATTATTAGATGCTTGTATGGGTCTATGTTTCGGACCCTAAACGGACCCAAACACGCATCTAACAATGTGCAGTGTGATTACATTGCTTTCAGTGTAAAACCCGCATCTAACAATGTGCAGTGTGATTACATTGCTTTCTATATAAAACCAGCATCTAACAATGTGCAGTGTGATTACATTGCTTTCTATATAAAACCTGCATCTAACAATGTGCTGTGTGATTACATTGCTTTCTATATAAACCTGCATCTAACAATGTGCAGTGTGATTACATTGCTTTCAATGTAAAACCCGCATCTAACAATGTGCAGTGTGATTACATTGCTTTCAATATAAAACCAGCATCTAACAATGTGCAGTGTGATTACATTGCTTTCAATATAAAACCTGCATCTAACAATGTGCAGTGTGATTACATTGCTTTCTATATAAAACCCACATCTAACAATGTGCAGTGTGATTACATTGCTTTCAATATAAAACACACATCTAACAATGTGCAGTGTGATTACATTGCTTTCACTGTAAAACCTGCATCTAACAATGTGCAGTGTGATTACATTGCTTTCAATATAAAACACACATCTAACAATGTGCAGTGTGATTACATTGCTTTCACTGTAAAACATGCATCTAACAATGTGCAGTGTGATTACATTGCTTTCTATATAAAACCTGCATCTAACAATGTGCAGTGTGATTACATTGCTTTCAATGTAAAACCTGCATCTAACAATGTGCAGTGTGATTACATTGCTTTCTATATAAAACCCGCATCTAACAATGTGCAGTGTGATTACATTGCTTTCTATATAAAACCCGCATCTAACAATGTGCAGTGTGATTACATTGCTTTCAATATAAAACCTGCATCTAACAATGTGCAGTGTGATTACATTGCTTTCAATATAAAACCCGCATCTAACAATGTGCAGTGTGATTACATTGCTTTCTATATAAAACCCGCATCTAACAATGTGCAGTGTGATTACATTGCTTTCTATATAAAACCCGCATCTAACAATGTGCAGTGTGATTACATTGCTTTCTATATAAAACCCGCATCTAACAATGTGCAGTGTGATTACATTGCTTTCTATATAAAACCTGCATCTAACAATGTGCAGTGTGATTACATTGCTTTCTATATAAAACCTGCATCTAACAATGTGCAGTGATTACATTGCTTTCAATATAAAACCTGCATCTAACAATGTGCAGTGTGATTACATTGCTTTCTATATAAAACCTGTATCTAACAATGTGCAGTGTGATTACATTGCTTTCAATGTAAAACCTGCATCAAAACAATGTGCAGTGTGATTACATTGCTTTCTAATAAAACCTGCATCTAACAATGTGCAGTGTGATTACATTGCTTTCTATATAAAACCTGCATCTAACAATGTGCAGTGATTACATTGCTTTCAATATAAAACCTGCATCTAACAATGTGCAGTGTGATTACATTGCTTTCTTTTTAAAACCAGCATCTAACAATGTGCAGTGTGATTACATTGCTTTCTATATAAAACCTGCATCTAACAATGTGCAGTGTGATTACATTGCTTTCTATATAAAACCTGCATCTAACAATGTGCAGTGTGATTACATTGCTTTCTATATAAAACCTGCATCTAACAATGTGCAGTGTGATTACATTGCTTTCAATATAAAACCTGCATCTAACAATGTGCAGTGTGATTACATTGCTTTCTATATAAAACCTGCATCTAACAATGTGCAGTGTGATTACATTGCTTTCACTGTAAAACCTGCATCTAACAATGTGCAGTGTGATTACATTGCTTTCTATATAAAACCCGCATCTAACAATGTGCAGTGTGATTACATTGCTTTCAATATAAAACCTGCATCTAACAATGTGCAGTGAGATTACATTGCTTTCACTGTAAAACCCGCATCTAACAATGTGCAGTGTGATTACATTGCTTTCAATATAAAACCCGCATCTAACAATGTGCAGTGTGATTACATTGCTTTCAATATAAAACCCGCATCTAACAATGTGCAGTGTGATTACATTGCTTTCTATATAAAACCCGCATCTAACAATGTGCAGTGTGATTACATTGCTTTCTATATAAAACCCGCATCTAACAATGTGCAGTGTGATTACATTGCTTTCACTATAAAATCTGCATCTAACAATGTGCAGTGTGATTACATTGCTTTCAATGTAAAACCTGCATCGGTCATAAATCAGGCGCATTCTAGCGCTCGGGGGACATTTCTGCCTCAGGTAAACCACTTTGAAAGTGCTCTACCTGTTCCAGCAGTAATGTGCCTAGAAATGCCGTACTGAAGCTATAAGTGTGTAGCTTCGTACGCTTCTAGTGAGCCTCGTCTGCCGCACGTCCCCTCCCGGGCGCATTACAAAGTGCCGCTTGTGCTCTGTAATGCGCCTGATAGTGGCGTACAGGCCATTTAACAATGTATGAACGGGGCTACGTCTGATATTGGGCTGAAAAGACACCAGATATCTGGCACAGCCCCGTTCATACACGTCGCCCCTAGAATCTGTGCCAAAACAGCGTCAAAAACGACCAAAAAAACCCGACTCCGGTTCATTTTTGTAAAACCACATTGTACTCGCTTATATTTAGCACTGTTTCTAGCGCTGAAAACTAAGTAACATCAATTCTGGAGGTGTTTTTCATAAGCAAAATGCCCAGAGGAATTAGGGCGCGTTCCCACTGCACAGGACAAATACCGGCTGGTTTGCCGGCCGGTATTTGTCCTGTTTTGCGCCCATCCCCACGGCCGCGGGGGGGGAGGCTTTTCTCTGCGATGAGCGGAGAACAGCCCTCCCCCCTCCCATTGAGAAGCACATCTTCCGTCGGGAAACCGGACGGAAGATTGTGCTTCTACAATGTTTTGCCGCCGGACCGCCGGCGGCAAAACCGTCCGACGGCAAAACCTGTGCAGTGGGGACAGTGGGGACTGCTGCACGGGTTTTCCATAGAGCACAATTGTGCTAATTTTCGGCCGGTTTTTCAGGCGGTCTGAAAAACCGCAAACCGGCTGAAAAACCAGCCGAAAACCCGTGCCGTGGGGACATGCCCTTAATGGAGAGCTTCAAAACCTTGTCCACAAGTGCGGTGCATATTTGGACACGAATCCACAGCCAAAAACTGTCCCAGCACAACATGTCAGAATAAAAGCAAAGTAAAAAAACTGCAAGGAAGAATGTGCCGAAAAACACGCGTATCAAAAACCTCATCAAATCCTTGTCTGAAAACTGCTGCATATGAGCTGTTTTTCAGACGAGTATTTGAAGCTGATTTGGATGCTGAACAATAAGGGCTAGTTCACACGGCTTATTGCCGACGTAATTGCGGGGACAGATTTCGCCCCCGCAATTACGCCGGCTGCCGTGCAGTGGGGGCGTGGCGGGGGTCCGGCAGCTTGCTGGCCCCATAGAGATTAATTATTCACGGCGCGTACACGCCGTAAATAATGTGCATGTCACTTTCTCCTTGCTCGCTGTATTGTGCGAGCGGGGAGAGCAGACGTAATCCATAGTTCTCTATGAGAACTGTGGATTACCGTAATGACAGGGACGGATTTCAGCCGTACTGGAGCGCAAATACGATGCGCAATAGCTGAAATCAGTCCCAGAATCAGCCGTGTGAACGAGCCCTAAGCGCCCAAATTAGCCGTGTGAACGAGCCCTAAGCGCCCAAATTAGCCGTGTGAACTTACCCTAAGGATGGGTTCACATATCGCACTTTTAACATGGGAAAAGTCCATTTGTTTTTCTTGCCAGAAATATGAGGCGCCACCTCAGTTTTGTGCCAAGGATTTTACATAATAGAGGCGGCTTGACCTCTGGTTTTGAAGAAGGTTAGCGCAATATAAATGGGGTCAGAGCAGGATCCAAGGAAGATGTGCTTTAAAGTAGGGAAAGAAGGAATATATTCATTTTTTATTCCCACAGCAAGGGTTGGAAATCCTTGCTGTGGAAAATCCACGCTGCAGTTTACTGTGTCCACTACAACTCACATGAATGGCCGCCAAAATGCACAAGGATTGTAACGAGGAATCCATTGTGTGAACATACCCTGAACATAGCTACGAATGGTTTTCAGGGTTGGAAATAAATTTGCGCTGCAGAAAATCAGTGTCGTGTTCGCTGCAACATGGATTTTCCATTAGAAACATTGTGAGGCGGATTGCTGGGAGATTTGTACATAGATTCTTATGCACATTAAGTGCTGAATCCGCGTCCGAATAAGGCCGTGTGAACACACCTGGACACTGCAATGCTGAGATTCAGCCCATGGCCACTTTTTATGGAGATAATATAGACCACTTAAAACCAATGGAAGATTAAAATGAGCACGGTTTTAGAGCTTATCTGCCAGATTTGCTAATACAGGGCTGCTCCTGGTTGCCGCTGATAAGTTTACTATACAGGCAGTCCTTGGTTACGAACGGGTTAGGGACTGTAGGGACGGGTTAGGGACTTAAGTTGAATTTGTATGTAAGTCAGAACAGGTAGATTTATTACATGTAACTCCAGCACATAAGGGTTTTTTAGTTCTGGATCATGCAGGGAAGGGTTTTTACATTTGTTTTGCTGTCTGTGTCCCTGTTAAGAAGATTTCACCTTATTTTCACCTCATGTGCTGCTGTGGCATGCTGGAACTTGTCATTCCACAGCTACTATCTGCTGTGGAACATGGAACGACAAGAGCCAGCATGCCCCATAAGTCTCCGTTTCTAACTAGGGGACAGATGTGAGTCAGAACAGTGTAAGTCGTGGACTGCCTGTACAGAGGCATTTAAAAATGGATTGCTAAGAGCAAAATTTCCCCTTAGAGGTGTATCCCATTGGATATAATCTTTAGGTTAGTGACAGATGACAGAATAGATGTAAGTGGTCTACAAGTGGGAGATATGTCAGCTTTGCAGCGGTCCAAATAAGTAATTCATGTTTTGGGGAAAGTTCTTAAAAACTCTCTCCAATGACCACTGGGAATATTTTCCTAAATGTCCCCTTACGCATCTCCATACAGCAAGTATATTCTGATGAACATCCCAGATGAGAGGAACAAATAACACATTTATACAAGCCACATAAACACAATGTTCCAGACCTCGCTGGACGGACAGAAATTCTGCAAAGACTAACAAAACTTTCCTTGCCAAAATCAGAGTAAAACCTATCCTAAAGAGGACAAATAAGAAGTAACACGTAGCGGCATATGGAGGGGGGGTAGGGGCTACCTTTTAACTATGTAAGAGACACGTTTTTCCAGGGAGTCCCCAGAAAGAGCTGTTTATAATACAATGTCACAATGTTAGATAACTTTTATTTCTGTGGGATTTAAAGGGGTTTTGCCACGATGTAATGTTGACGTGGGATCCTCCAAAATGGGTATTTAATCACTTTTCTAAATATATGTGATTAAAAAAAGTGAAGCCTGTGAGAGCTGCAGCATTGCTCAGTCCCCCTTAGTTTCCTGAAAGTTCACATTAGACATGACCAGGACACTGACAGGAGCTGATCTGGCCGCGCTTGCGTGTTTGCACTTCTTATCTGATGACAAGGAACATGAAGGAGCTTGGAAGGGGCTGGGGAGAAAGTGCAGTGTATGAGTCTGTCTGCTGTATAGATAATCAAATGGTTGTAATGTTATTATTTGAGTAAACTTTACAGAGGCTCCCTGCTTTCTCTCTCTCTGCTCACCCCCCTGCCTCTCACCCCTGCAGCCCTTCATGACTCGGCATGCTTTGTTTATATTCTCCCCTGAGCAGATAACAGGTAAGGAACTCACTTCGTGGCAAACCCCCTTTAATGCCTCTATGTGCAGGAGATTATTATAATTTGGAGTCCTGATGACTGTATTGTTCTGAAAGGTAATTGATAAATGCTACATCTAATAGATTGCGCTGCAGAGACATAGCTCATTTCCCATGAGCCCTTTAGAATATATTTAGATTTTAGTGGAGCAACTAACAGCGTATCCACGCATCTACATATTGCCTCTACCTAATGAATTATGTTACCCCTTTGTAAGTAACCCCAGAGCCTCTCACCTTAGTCAATGCTACATTCATTAGGTGGTGCTTCTAGCTCATTTCCCAACAGCCCTTTAGAATATGTTGTTCTGAAAGTATGGCGGCATGGAGTGCAATGGGGTCATGGAGTGGGGAGCTGGGCAGTGGAAGCCGCCTGCTGGGGTGTAAAGTGGCAGGTAACTATTCAGTGGGTGGGTTTTTAGATCCACAGAAAACATGTGGTCCCCACCAGTGTGTGTGAAATAGAGCATTCCTTGCCGGTGGGACAGGACAATATTGGTACAATAGCTGGAGCTCAGGGCTACCTGGGCTGTGGAAAGTGTGTCACAGGCTTCCTGACAAATACAATGAGAAGCAGCCATAGAAAGACTTAGGACCACAGGACTCCTGGTACAGAAGAATATATTAAAGGGGTTTTGCCATGAAGTGGGAAGCTTGCAAATGAAATAAACATTTTCACCATTATTGTTTTTAAAAAATTCTGCACCTTTTTTGGTTTTGCTGCTCCTTTAGTGTTTCTTTGTTTACAGCTCACTCCGGGGGAAAACACAAGGGGGCTAGAGCTCCTCAGTTGGTCGCACATGCTAAATATTCACCTCCCCGTCAGGCAGCTATAGTGTTCAAACCCCGGGGGGTTACTCACTCCCGTTCTGTCCCCTTTTATAATTAGTCAAACATTGCAAATAAAAAAAAAAAAAAAACCCAATGGGGTTTCTGTGCATTGATAAAGGAAAAAAAAATTCACAGTTTAAGTTCCCCGCGGTTTAAAAAAGGGTCTTGTGCTGTAAAGCAAAATGTTTTTCTAGCTAAATGAGCTATTCCCAAATCTAAATAAAAAACCTTTCTTTGACTACAAGAGGAAAAGCCGTGTGCCCCTCTGGGTCACTTATCGCATTCAAACAAATCACAACACCCCCCTTCTGAGCACACAATGAAGAGTGAGGGAGGAGGTAAGAAAGAGATGTGGCAAAACCCCTTTAGTGACATCTGTGACACTGGTTCCATCTGTGACATCTTAAAAGATGTCACATCAGCACCATTGGTGTCAACCAAATGAATAGCACTGGCACTGGTACCGTGCTTAACTGCATACAATTGAAACCTGAAGTGGGGCTAAGTGACTGCAGAATCTGCGTGTTTTTTGCCCTTTCAGTAAGAAACTTAATACCAAAATCCACGAATACAGAGGCCCCATTTGCCCAAATTTTGACCACACTTTATTTGGGGGGGGCAACACCACAACCACCTATTACCAACTGCGGCTCTCTGTGCAAACCATCAAGATTGTGCACCTGTATACCATGTTTCCCCGAAAATAAGACACCCCTGAAAGTAAGACATAGAAGAGATTTTGTTGAATTCCCTAATATAAGGCACCCCCCCTAAAATAAGACATAGCGGAAAGCATTGCTGCAGCTCCCCATACACAGGGCTGTCCCTAAGGGTGGGCGGAGAGAAAGGTGGGGGAACGGGGGCGGGTGTTCCCAAGCCTCGCTCACCCCGAGAAATAGCCCTGGGACATAGTGTTGTAGAAAAGTTTTGAAGGACCTGTGCAGGGAGATCATGTGACTGTTATGTCACCACAGGTCCCGAACATCCCAGGACAGGAGACAGAAAGTGTACAAGTAAGTGAGGGATGGGGGGGGAAGAGAACAGAGCAATGACACTGACGCACACAAATCTCATAGGATGGCTGATGGGGAATGTTGGAACTTCTAGTTCTTCAAGTCTCAGCATGTCACATTTGCCATCCTTTGAGATAAGTCACTGCAGCTGCCATAAAATGTCCTTTACATACATATATCCTTTAACATATATATATATATATATATATATATTTTTATATATAAAATATATATATATATATATATATATATATATTATAAAATTTTACACACACACACTAGTATAGCATGCATAATTAATTTGTGGAAAAATAAGACACCCCCTGAAAATAAGACATAGTGCATCTTTAGGAGCAAAAATTAATATAAGACGCTGTCTTATTTTCGGGGAAAAAGGGTAGAGGTTATTGAAACTGGCAAGGTTCGGTGCCTCGTTGGAATAAAAGTCTGCCTGCAAAGACTGTGCCTGGCACCATCTCCTCCTACCAACATCAGAGCACAGGGGATAACATCACACCTCACCCCACTTGGCTCCTCTTACTGGGGACAGTTCGTGCTGTTTATAACACGATAAAAAGTACATTGTTAGGAACCTATAGAGGTTTGTGCACTTGGCAAAATTCATTTTTGAGGCTTGCTCGTAGCTTGCTACCAGACGGCCTCAGGGACCAGGGAGATGGTCGTGCTTCACAGTTTTCCCCATTCTTTCCTATGGAAGTTCTGAATATAGCCTAGTGATTGTGCCTAGCTATATTCAGAACCGCCATACACAAGCGCTGCCCTCTCCCCATTCACTGAGGCTGTCCCGTAGCTCGCTACGAGCCGGCCTCAGAAAGGGATTTTGCCAAGTAGTATTAAAAATATCCCTTTAAGAATATAGCTTCACTAGATTAAGGGACTTTTTGTGGTACTATGTTTTAAAAGCTCGTTGAAAATAGAATGGCTCCCCCTTCTGAGTCCCAACAATATCTCCCAAATGTATTCGATACTTACTTTTTTCGCAATGTTAATGTTCATGGTTGATGGAGCTCCTTCAAAGGTGGACAAGTTCTTAGCAGACGACCACTTAAAAAGATCTCTTCTCTGTAATATTAAACAGATATTTTACTGCAGTGTTTATACCCAAATGCAGACATAAAATACCAAATAATTTTGCTGTACAATACTACCATTATTTCTGCCTTATAGTCCTAAATAATACTACCATATAGTGCCCACCTTATAGCAGTGTCATGCTTTTGAGGCTTCTCCTGAAACATGTGACTGACTGTAGGGCTGTCTGAGGATTGTTGGTTTAGGGAAGCATGGTGGCAGCTTTAGCAGCACATATTATGAGTGTGCGTGCAGGAGAGCGGAAAGGGGAGTGGGTTTTATGTGGATTCTCTGATGGCTAATGGGTGAGCACCTGAATAGTGTGTGTACCTAACATGATATAAAAGGAAGTGAGCTTATACCACATGGGACCGTACCTCTAACCCCCTGATGAAGCCAGGTTAGCTGGTGAAACATGTTGGGGAGGTCAGGCATGACTTTTAAATTGTGATTTCTCACCTCTGTCTAGAAGTGTCACGTGCTGCGAGGGGTCACAAGGGGGCCTTTATGTTTGTGTCCATTTGATTTTAGGGATGTCTGCCAAAATAGAGGCTTGGGATCCCTTACTGGAGTTAGTAATTACTGTATATATAAGGCTTTCCTGTTAATTAAAGGGGGTGTTCCCCCAGACTTGATAATAGAAAAGGAGCTATTCCTTCTTTCAGAAGTAGAAGGGGTTAAATGGAGAGGTTATAAATCAGGTTTTAAATAGTGTGTATCGAGGTTAAGAGTTATACAGTCATGGCCAAAAGTTCTGAGAATGATACAAATGTTAATTTTTACAAAGTCTACTGCATCAGGTTTTATAATGGCAATTTGCATATACTCCAGAATGTTATAGTGATCAGCTTAACAGTAATTAATTGCAAAGTCAATAGTTGCCTAGAAAATGAACTTTTTCCCCCAAAACACATTTCCACTTTATTGCAGGCCTGCCTTAAAAAGGAGCAGTAACATGTTTCAGTGATTGCTCCATTAACAAGGTGTGGGGTGTTGATGAGGACAGGGCTGGAGATCAATCTGTCATGATTAAGTACGAATCACACCACTGGACATTTTTAAAAAGGGGGCGGTTGCTGGCATCATTGTTTTCTTCTGTAACCATGGTTATCTCTAAAGAAACACGTGCAGTCATCATTGCACTGCACAAAACTGGCCTAACAGGGGAAAAGTATCGCAGCTAGAAAGATTTTCACCTCAGTCAACAATCTAATCGCATCATCAAGGAATTCAAGGAGAGAGGTTCCATTGTTGCCAAAAAGGCTCCAGGGCGCCCAAGAAAGACCAGCAGCGCCAGACCATCTCTTAAAAAGTGTTTCAGTTTCGGAATCGGGCTACCAGCAGTGCAGAGCTTGCTCAGGAATGGCAGCAGGCAGGTGTGAGGGCATCTGCATGCACTGTGAGGCGGAGACTCATGGAGCAAGGCCTGGTGTCAAGGAGGGCAGCAAAGAAGCCACTTCTCTCCAGAAAAAACATCAGGGACAGACTGATATTCTGCCAAAGGTACAGGGAGTGGACTGCTGAGGACTGGGGTAAAGTCATTTTCTCTGATGAATCCCCTTTCCGAATGTTTGGAACATCTGGAAAACAGCTTGTTCGGAGAAGACAAGGTGAGCGATACCACCAGTCTTGTCTCATGCCAACTGTAAAGCATCCAGAAACCATTCATGTGTGGGGTTGCTTCTCAGCCAAGGGAATCGGCTCTCTAACAGTCTTGCCTAAAAACACATCCATGAATAAAGAATGGTACCAGAATGTCCTCCAAGAGCAACTTCTCCCAACCGTCCAAGAGCAGTTTGGTGATCAACAATGCCTTTTCCAGCATGATGGAGCACCTTGCCATAAAGCAAAGGTTACAACTAAATGGCTGAGGGAACAAAACATAGAGATTTTGGGTCCATGGCCTGGAAACTCCCCAGATCTTAATCCCATTGAGAACTTGTGGTCAATCATCAAGAGACGGGTGGACAAACAAAAAGCAACAAATTGTGACAAAATCCAAGCATTGATTGTGCAGGAATGGACGGCTATCAGTCAGGATTTGGTCCAGAAGGTGATTGAGAGCATGCCAGGGAGAATTGCAGAGGTCCTGAAGAAGAAGGGTCAACACTGCAAATATTGACTTGCTGCATTAACTCATTCTGTCAATAAAAGCTTTTGTTAATCATAATATGATTGCACTTGTATTTCTGTATGTGATAAAAACATCTGACAAACGCACAAAAAACCAGAGGGCAACAGATCATGTGAAAATATCAGATTTGTGTCATTCTCAAAACTTTTGGCCGTGACTGTACACAATAAAAGTTACGTTTTAGTGCTTTATAGATAGAGAACTGATAGAGTTTAAGTTTGCCTATGGCAAAATAGTAAATATAATGAAAATAGAATGGCTCCCCCTTTTGAGTCCCAAAAAAATCTCCCAAATGTATTCAATACTTACTTTTTTCCAATGTTAATATTCATGGTTGATGGAGCTCCTTCAAAGGTGGCCAAGTTCTTAGCATACAACCACTTAAAAAGATCTCTTCTCTGTAATATTAAACAGATACAAATACTTTTTACTGCAGTGTTTATACCCAAATGCAGACATACAATACCAAATAATTTTGCTGTACAATGCTATCATTATTACTGCCTTAGAGTCCTAAATAATACTACCATATAGTGCCCACCTTATAGTGCCCACCTTATAGCAGTGTCATGCTTTTGAGGCTTCCCTTGAAACATGTGACTGACTGTAGGGATGTTTCTAAGCTGCTACTTGAACCACATAATACCAATACTCTAGGAGGTCACATTGTGGCAATGACAGGCTAGACACCATAATCACTTTCTAACATAGTACTCCAGTCACCCAGCTCAGTTTTTCTGTTGCTTCCATAAAAACGAAGGCTACTTTGCTGTTTTCTACCAGAGAATTGATTATGGCTTTTTTTTTAAGTTTGTTATATGTTTGTCTTTTCTTCTCCTTATCATTTTTGATGCTTATTTTGTGTTTACAAAGATTGCAATGTCTTTATTTAAAAAAAAAAAAAAAAATTCACATGATAAAAAAAATAAATTTTCAAAGAAACGGCACTCCTCTTTTCCCGTGTTTAGGAAGGTGCAGGTCAAATATTGAGAATCCCTTCTCCATGGCAATATAGAAATTAATTGACCGCACTCAAAAATGATGCAGAAAAACTTTGATTGGTAATATAATCCATAGGCTCCAATAGTAGGTAGAAAATGTGACTATGGAACGTTTTGCTCATGTGACCTTTATCAAACAGTCACAAGAATTAGTTAAAGGGGTTTTGCCACGATGTAATGTTGACGTGGGATCCTCCAAAATGGGTATTTAATCACTTTTCTAAATATATGTGATTACAAAATTAAATTAAGATTAAAAGCTTGCATTTATGATATGACCAAATGGGACAAGAAATTTGCTGTTGCGCCGGGATGGCTGCAGCTTACAGAGAACACTTCTTATCTGATTGATGAGGAAAAAAATTTGCCGGGAAGTAAGCCTATTGTAGGCATAACCGGGTGAAACTTAATGTTGTGTTTTTGTATACAGAATCCACTAGTTGTAGTGTGATTATCTGAGTAGATCCCTGCTTTTATGACTTGATGATAAGGGTAACAACATGGAACAGAGTTTTACGAGAGGCACATGGGTTAAGAAAAATATGTTGTCTTTTGTATACAGAATCCACTAGTTGTAGTGTGATTATCTGAGTAGATCCCTGCTTTATCTGATGATAGGGAACATGAAGAAGCTTTCAAGGCACAGGGTAGAAATATGTTGCCTTTTGTATACAGAATCCACTAGTTGTAGTGTGATTATCTGAGTAGATCCCTGCTTTATCTGATGACAGGGAACATGAAGAAGCTTTCAAGCTGCTGTGGAGAAAGCTGTTGTCTTTTGTATACAGAATCCACTAGTTGTAGTTTGATTATTTGAGTGAACATTTCACACGATCCCTTATGCAAGGCTCTGTGCTCTGGCTGTGTCTCTCTCTTTTAGCTCAGCATGGCTTGTTTACAACTGCTTCTTAGCAGATAAGGCACGTCCTGGCAAAACCCCTTGAAGAGGAAAAAAGGAAACATGGGCCGTAGCCCTGAGGAAGGAAGGAGCCGATATATCATTATACATTATACCATTATAAAAAATAAAAAAAAACTGTTTCTGTGCAGAACAGATTAATGCTAAAAAATATACTCAAGTCTGATTCCAGACCTTGCACAAGGACATAAAACGTAGTGAGACTTCATGATCCTTGTGGTATTCAATGTCACCTAAATATTGCAGAGACAACAGACATGGGTTTTCCGCCATCTGACTTGTCTGCTCATTTACTGCAACAGTTCCCCACTTCACAGGAGGACGGCACATGTCCGCCGCTGAGGTCACGTTCAGTGCACAAGGTCACCCTTTACCAGCCACATCACGACTAACAAAGTGTCCTTCAGAAGAAAACATACCTAAGGTTTATGAGTAAAATTTTCTTGAAGTCACTAACCCAGAACAAAGTGGTCTCCAACCTGTGGCTTCCCAGCTGTTGCAAAGCTCCAGCTCCAAACAGGATTGCTGCAGGATGGGAGTTGTAGTTTTGCAAAAGCTAGAGCGGTACTGGCAGCTGTAACACAAGCCACGGCGAGTCAAACCTCTGGAGACCACATCAGTATGGAAACAAACGCAGGCCTATACTTCAGTATTTGTCAAATAAATCAATGTCATCTGAATGACAGCGCTGACTTTACATGGCAGTCTATGGGGAGGAGTTCTACAGGCATTTTGGACGTTTATTTAGGGATGTCTTCAATGCGAAATACGCCCCAATATAAGCATGAAAGAACACTGTGTGAACACGCCCTTAGGCTGCTTTCAAGCCGTTTGTGCAGTTTAAGGCTGCTTTACACACGAGTTTTTGCAGTTTTAGGCTGCTTTCACACAGCGCGTTTTGGTGCAGTTTTAGGTGCTTTACACAGCGCAGTTTTGGTGAGTTTTAAGACTGCTTTCACACAGCGCAGTTTTGGGCAGTTTTAGACTGCTTTCCAAGCGCAGTTTTGGGCAGTTTAAGTGCTTTCAACGAGCAGTTTTGGTGCGTTTTACGGCTGCTTTCAACAGCGCAGTTTTGGTGCAGATCTTTCACAAGCGCAGTTTTGGTGCAGTTTTAAGGCAGCTTTCACACACGGCAGTTTTGGTGCAGTTTTAAGGCTGTATTCACACAGCGCAGTTTTGGTGCAGTTTTAAGGGAGCTTTCACACAGCGCAGTTTTGGTGCAGTTTTAAGGCAGCTTTCACACAGCGCAGTTTTGGTGCAGTTTTAAGGCTGCTTTCACACAGCGCAGTTTTGGTGCAGTTTTAAGGCTGCTTTCACACAGCGCAGTTTTGGTGCAGTTTTAAGGCTGCTTTCACACAGCGCAGTTTTGATGCAGTTTTAAGGGAGCTTTCACACAGCGCAGTTTTAAGGCTGCTTTCACACAGCGCAGTTTTGGTGCAGTTTTAAGGCTGCCTTCACGCAGCGCAGTTTTGGTGCAGTTTTAAGGCTGCTTTCACACAGCGCAGTTTTGGTGCAGTTTTAAGGGTGCTTTCACACAGCGCAGTTTTGGTGCAGTTTTAAGGGTGCTTTCACACAGCGCAGTTTTGGTGCAGTTTTAGGGTGCTTTCACACAGCACAGTTTTGGTGCAGTTTTAGGGTGCTTTCACACAGCACAGTTTTGGTGCAGTTTTAGGGTGATTTCACACAGCAAAGTTTTGGTGCAGTTTTAAGGTGCTTTCACACAGCGCAGTTTTGGTGCAGTTTAAGGCTGCTTTCACACAGCGCAGTTTTGGTGCAGTTTTAGGTTGCTTTCACACAGCGCAGTTTTGGTGCAGTTTTAAGGCTGCTTTCACACAGCGCAGTTTTGGTGCAGTTTTAGGCTGCTTTCACGCAGTGCAGTTTTGGTGCAGTTTTAAGGGTGCTTTCACACAGTGCAGTTTTGGTGCAGTTTTAAGGGTGCTTTCACACAGTGCAGTTTTGGTGCAGTTTTAAGGATGCTTTCACACAGCGCAGTTTTGGTGCAGTTTTAAGGCTGCTTTCACACAGCGCAGTTTTGGTGCAGTTTTAAGGCTACTTTAACACAGCGCAGTTTCAGTGCAGTTTTAAGGATGCTTTCACACAGCGCAGTTTTGGTGCAGTTTTTTAGGGTGCTTTCACACAGTGCAGTTTTGGTGCAGTTTTTAGGGTGCTTTCACACAGCGCAGTTTTGGTGCAGATTTATGGCTGCTTGCCCACAGGGCAGTGTTGGTGCAGGTTTGAGGGTGCTTTCACACCGCGCAGTTGTGGTGCAGTTTAAGGCTGCTTTCACACAGCGCAGTTTTGGTGCAGTTTTAGGTTGCTTTCACACAGCGCAGTTTTGGTGCAGTTTTAAGGCTGCTTTCACACAGTGCAGTTTGGGTGCAGTTTTAAGGCTGCTTTCACACAGCGCAGTTTTGGTGCAGTTTTAAGGTTGCTTTCACACAGTGCAGTTTTGGTGCAGTTTTAAGGTGTTTTCACACAGTGCAGTTTTGGTGCAGTTTTAGGCTGCTTTCACACAGCGCAGTTTTGGTGCAGTTTTACCTGCGCTCCAATTAAACTGTCTTTATTACCAGCAGCTTCTTTCAGATCGCTAAACTGTTTGGAAAGTGAGGAATCAATTAGTGTTCAGACACAGTGATTGATGACTTACTTGAAACACCTTTCTGAACAATTTAGACAACTGAAAGAAGCTGCTGGTAATAAAGACAGTTTAATTGGAGCGCAGGTAAAACTGCACCAAAACTGCGCTGTGTGAAAGCAGCCTTAAAACTGCACCAAAACTGCGCCGTGTGAAAGCCGCATTAAAACTGACCCAAAACTGCGCTGTGTGAAACAGCCTTAAAACTGCACCAAAACTGCAAAATGGTGTGGAAGCAAACCTAAAACTGCACCAAAACTGCGCTGTGTGAAAGCAGCCTTAAACTGCACCAAAACTGCGCTGTGTGAAAGCAACCTAAAACTGCACCAAAACTGCGCTGTGTGAAAGCAGCCTTAAAACTGCACCAAAACTGCGCTGTGTGAAAGCACCTAAAACTGCACCAAAACTGCTCTGTGTGAAAGCAGCCTTAAAACTGCACCAAAACTGCTCTGTGTGAAAGCAGCCTTAAATCTGCACCAAAACTGCGCTGTGTGAAAGCAGCCTTAAAACTGCACCAAAACTGCGCTGTGTGAAAGCAACCTAAAACTGCACCAAAACTGCACGGTTTGAAAGCTCCCTTAGAGAGACAACTAATAAAGATATCTAAATAATGAAATAAAATCTTTTTATAGTGTAATTTCAAAAGACTGATGAAGTCTACAAAAAAAAATCTGATGAAACAGAAAAACAATTGCGCACTGAAGACGTTTTCTGTCTTTTCGCAATTATCTTGGGGAAAAAAAAGCATGCAAAAAAAATCAGAACTACCGCAAATTAAGAACGTCCCCAAATATCTTAGAAGGCAACAGTGGAGACATTTGTCAAAATCCTGACTGATGCAGGAGGCTGTCTGTGAGAGCAGTGAAGCATTCATCCCTGTGAAGGAGACAACAGAGGGCCCCGCTACTTTAGGAGATTGAACAGTCCTGGGGACATTTAATCAGACCACAAATATTAAGAGTCAGTCTTGTATGGTGCATGCTCAGCCATTAATCCTCTCTGATTGGAGGTAATTTGCAGTTAGCCTGACTGGACCCTGTGGTATTAGGTCTGTAGGGGGCTGAAAAGTTTAATTAGAACCCTGTGTCTGACTTCTAATGTCTTCAGTCATCAGCAGGGTAAGGAGATCTGCAGAGCGAGCAGTAATAAGGAATGCCAGGAACCTTGCCGTCTTTCCGATGGCTTAACCCTCCAGCAACAGGATACCTATCCGCCAACAACCGGGACGGCGACCATAAGAAAGAATAAGTGCTGTGCGGAGAACAGAGGGTTAATCTTCTCGCCGCAGATCATCAGTGCGGCATGTTCCCGAATATAAACCACACATGACGCACACCTACGACCTAGATCATGGCAGGTATCACATCACGTCTGAGGCCTTTAAACAGGTCTCCTTGATGCCCCCACCTTTCCCCGCGCCATTAAAAGCCCATTCTCCTAAGAAAACATGTTTCATCTTGGTAACTTGTCATCTACAGAGATTCTGTCTAGGACTTATAGCCTGGACATTTCTAGGTTTAGTCTAAGGCTCTGTTAACTCTTTATGGACTCCAGAGGCATAACTGGAAGTTCAGGGGCCCTAGTGCAAAAAATGAAATGGGGGGCCCCCAGTTACAATGTGCCACTTACAATGCTGGTTTCATGCTATGTAGCAGGACGACTTTTGGGCTCCCTCAGGCTGCAGGGTCCGGTAGCGACTGCTACCTCTGCACCCGGCCCTGATCATACCCTTCTACATATAAAGTAAAATCACCACTGAACTAAGGGTATTTATAGAGTCCATCAGGGGCGTAGGGATGTCTATAAATTATACAGGGCTGGTATATAGCTAGGCAGGTATACAGGGCTGGTATATAGCTAGGCAGGTATACAAGGCTGGTATATAGCTAGGCAGGTATACAGGTAGCCAGCAGCTGGTATATAGCTAGGCAGGTATACAGGGCTGGTATATAGCTAGGCAGGTATACAGGTAGCCAGGGCTGGTATAAAGCTATGCAGGACAGGTAGCCAGGGCTGGTATATAGCTAGTCAGGACAGGTAGCCAGGGCTGGTCAATAGCTAGGCAGGTATACAAGGCTGGGATATAGCTAGGAAGGTATACATGGCTGGTTTATAGCTAGGAAGGTATACAGGGCTGGTAGATAGCTAGGCAGGTATACAGGGCTGGTATATAGCTAGGCAGGTATACAAGGCTGGTATATAGCTAGGAAGGTATACAGGGCTGGTGTAAAGCGAGGCAGGTATACAAGGCTGGTATATAGCTAGGCAGGTATACAGGGCTGGTATATAGCTAGGCAGGTATACAAGACTGATATATAGCTAGGCAGGTATACAGGGCTGGTATATAGCTAGGCAGGTATACAGGGCTGGTATATAGCTAGGCAGGTATACAGGTAGCCAGGGCTGGTATATAGCTAGGCAGGTATACAGGGCTGGTATATAGCTAGGCAGGTATACAGGTAGCCAGGGCTGGTATATAGCTAGGCAGGTATACAGGTAGCCAGGGCAGTAGTTTTTAAAAAATAAGTAAAAACTATACTTACCTGAGGTCTCTGCTTCCTCTTCTGTCTTCTTCCCCGGAGGCCGCCGGCAGCAGTGTGCAGGACGCGGAGCGGGCGCGCGATGACGTCATCACATCGCGCACCTGCCCCGCGGCCTCCTGGGAGCTGACAGACGGGATCAGTAGATCCCAGCTGTTCAGCCTCGGCCGCTGCTCGCACCGCTCGGTGCAGGCGGCGGCCGTGATGGCTGCATGGCTTGGTCAGTGACCCGGCCGTGCACCGTGTGGCTATGGGGGCTTGTCGCCCCCCTGGTACAGGGGTCCGGTCGCTGATGCGACCATTGCGGCCCCTGTGCGCGCCACAGACCGGGACTCGGGGCCCGCCGGGGGGGAAACACTGGTCCCCTCGGCGGGCGATCCGAGCCGGCCCTGCGGCCCGGACCCCCCGGGCAAATGCCCGGTTTGCCCTGTGGCCAGTCCGGGCCTGGGTATGATGCTGCACTCCTAGTAGCTGTCTGGGTGCTACGTATAAAGATTACCAATCTGTAAAGGTAATATAGACTAATCCACGGCACACCATTGAGATGCTTGTGAAAATGCTTGAAATTATATTTTACATTGATAGTAGGGATATTTCTCCAAAGTTGTGAACACATAGTAAATATTGACAAAGATGGAGACATTATACTAAGATTAGAAGAATGTTTCCGGCTCTATTACTGTGAGCCTTCTTCGATAAGCATCTGGGAGGCAGCATGGAAGTTGTGCACCGTAGGCAGCATTGGAGAATTATATTGGTGCTTTCACTTTAAGCATGAGGGGCCTGTTCACAAAGCAGATTTTTCCCAATGAATTCTGACGCAGAACCTATATTTTTGGACGGCTTCTCAGCCACCGTCGTCTCGAATAACAGAGAGCATGCACAATCTTCCGCCCGGTTTTCGGGCAGAAGTTGTGCAGTTCATTGGTTATGGGAGAATGGCGAATCCGCAAACTGAACCGTCCCCCGAAATCATCCAAAAGATGACAAATTACCTTAAACAGAATCCGGCCGGTAGTTTTTATATACCATGTGGACGCGCCCTTACAGATATTTTGTACTGCTCCAATAGCTACAATTAATGTTGACTCCAAGACTTCTCCCGTGCTTCACCCACACTCTGGAACTCACTGCCCAACACATCAGACTCTCCCCCACTTTCACCAGCTTCAAAAGCAACCTGAAAACCCATTTCTTCAGGCTTGCCTATAACCTACATTAACCTTGTTGTCACTACTTCCTCCACAAACATGTCTGTCCCTCACCTCCTGTCTCTTTCCCCCTCCTTGTAGATTGTAAGCCCTCGCGGGTAGGGTCCTCTCTCCCTCTGTCGTGTCAATTGTCATTAATCACTTATCACTGTACTCGTTTGACCTATGTTGTGTATGTACCCCCCTCGAATGTACAGCGTCCTGGAATCAATGGCGCTCTAAAATACTTAATAATAATAATAATAATAATAATAAAAACATAACTTATGGGTTTATATCCACAGCTCCTATGCAGATCTAGAAACAATGATTTTATAATATCTAAAATATAATTTAAACTAAGTAAAAGAAAATTTTTCATTGATGTAGAATACTACTGTGTGGACTGTGTTTTGTATTCAGAACATAGTAGATAAGCTAGGTCCATTGACTCAAACCTATAACTCTTCAGTGTTAATCCAGAAGAAGGCAAAACCCCTGTGAGGCAGAGGACAATTGTCCAGTATAAGAAGAAAAAATCCTTCCCGACTCCAAATCTGACATCAGAATAATCCCTGGTTCCCTAGCTCCATAACCGTTATTATTATATTTTTTAAGAAAGGCATCTAAACCCTTGGTCAATGACTCCACTATCACAACGTCTTGTGAGAGCGAGATCTATAGTGTCACCGCTCTTACAGTAAAAGGTAATCACACCTACATGGTGCCTCTCCCCAATGAGAGCTACTACCCTTTCTGAGTATAAAACCCCCTCGTGTGAGGTAAAACCTTTTTTGTTTAGACCGGGGCATCCTAAAATGGGGCCCCTCCAGCTGTTGGGAAACTAAACTCCCATCTTTCCCCACGTTATAGATTATATAAATGCATGATGGGAGTTGTAGTTTCCCAACAGCTGGAGGGCCGCAGTTTGAGGATGCCTGGTCTAGACGCAGACAATGCCCCCCAGTTGTTGTTATAGGCCTGGCATTGGTCACTCAATTTGAGAATACTGTCCCAATATTTCGGGTTTGTACCCTAGCTGCCCCGACATAATGATTCATAACTATGTGTCTCTCTCCATTGTTACAGACTAATAACAAAGCCTGCGTGTTATACCCTCTGATCCCTTTTCTTGCTAACCTACCTACAGTAGGACAATAGGGGGGGGGGAACTGTCTCAGATCGGTTTTATGGACAAGACTCTCTTGTCCTCCCCATGTATTCGCCTGATGCTGGTAATGCTCCCGGGTTTTTTTGACTTTGTGGGACAGGGGGCTTTTGTTTGTACCTATAATTCCCGGAAAAAAAGGGTATTTTCCCAGGGCTGTGGAGTCGGCAAACCCAGCCCGATCCCACTCCTCAATTTACCAAACCTCCGACTCCTGACTTCGACTCCTGACTCCGACTCCTGACTCCTCAATTTCCCAAACCCCTGACTCCGACTCCTGACTCCTCAATTTCCCAAACCTCCGACTCCGACTCCTGACCCCAATTTTCCCAAAACCCCCGACTCCTGATCCTCAATTCCCCAAAAATCCCACTCTGACTCCCCAATTTCCCCCAAATCCCATCCGATCCTGACTCCCCAAATTTCCCCAAAACCCCCCGATCCCCATCCTCAATTTTCCCCAAACCCCCGACTCTGATCTGACTCCGACAAACTCGGGATGTTTAAGTGATAAAAATTTTTTATAAAATGGTAACTCCGGCTGTTGAACCTTATGAACAATTTAAACAAAAATATTTTGGGAGAACAGAACTGACAAACAAAAGGGGAACAAAGTTTGATCTTTTGAACACTTGTGGGTAAGATGAAAAAAAAAGGTATTTGTATCCAAGTCCTCTGCACCAAAAATTGGGGAAGGGAAAGGGATGGATCAGATTTTTGGGCAAGATTTAAAGCCAGAAGCATTCAGGGGTATTAAAAAACCAAAAGGGGGATTTCCCAAAAAAACTACATAAAAATAAAAATTAACACTTTGATTTTTAGGACAAAACTGAACTAAGCAGATGTTTAAATATTTGAAAAGTCAAATTTATGAAAAAGGTATGTAAGATGACTGTATATAAAATTACGTACCTCATTTTAAAAAGCTGTAGGGGAAATGGAGAATATGGAGCCAAAAAAGTCACAAGCCCAAAACATTTTTCCCCTTTTGGGCTTGCCAGTGAAAAAATTTTTTAAATTGGACATAAATTTAGAACACCAAAAAAATTGGGTAAAAATGAAAAAACATGCGGGAAAAATTTGTGGATTTCCTCTGAATTTTTTTTCTGAAAAAATTGTATGCCCCCATCAGACCCGGGCATCAAAACCTCACATCTCATTTATTTTTTTCCAGGCTAAGAACGGCCTCTCTACCTAATTTGGGGGTTGGGGCAAAGGGGGTGACCACAAGGGGCAAACTTCTCTAACAAGTCAGGGAAAAAAGGAAAATTTGCCTCACCACAGTCAGTTTTGATAAAGGGTTTGAACTTTTCCCAAATTTCCCTTTGAAAACAGGTGAAAAATTTTGTGAAATTTTTTTCCCGGGGGACAGAATTTTTTTCCCCTGGGGAAAGCGCTTTGCCGCTAAAATGTCTTTCTTTTCACTCCTCATGGAAAAGGGCTGAAGAGGGGGGGAGCCAGTAGCCCCGGGGCCGGCCCCCAAATTTCCCTATTGCTTTTTGAATGAACAAAATATCCAACTAATTATAGATTTTTGGGAGCCCGGAATCGGGTCCTTTTTATGTAAACCCCCGACTCTGAAAAAAAGCCCCCCGACCCCACGACCCCGACTTCCACAGCCCGGGTTTTCCTATTTCGGGACATTTTTGGGGGTTTTATTGAAAAGGAAATGCAAAAAATTTTGGAAAGGTTTTCGGTCCCCCCTTTTGGGGAAAATGGGCCCTACGTTTAAAGGGGAAATCACATAACACGCTAAAAAGGGTGAAAGACCCCTTTCCCTGTTTAAAAAAAAAAGGTTTTATCTTTTTTTGCCTCAATAAATGTGGCTTTTAACTTTGAAGAACACAATGGACATCTATTTGAATTTTATAGTGAGACTAGGCCCCCAAAAGTCTCTGTGCATAAAGGAGATGAGGTCGGGTCCCTAATGCTCCTTTCTTTTCCAAGGGGGAGAGTAAATAAAAAACCAGGGGGGGAAATAGACAGTGGGGTCTAAATTTGAAATTAGAATCCCATAAAAATTTAAACAGAAAAGTCCCCACACAACCCAAATTTCCCCTCTCCTTTTCCCGGGGGCCCCAATTCAAAAAAAAAAAAAAAAAAAAAAAAAAAAAAGGGGAAAAAACAGAGGAAGGTCACAAAAGATGGGCACCAACATTCAGACATACTGGCAAATCTTATTGAACGTTAAAAATGTTGAGAGGGGAAAACACCCCTTTTTTTTTCCCAGGTATGTGTCAGGTACAAACAAAGCCCCTGTCAAAAAGGATCAAAAAAATTTTACATAACATAACCAGCCCGGCCCCAAACCCATCAGGTAAAGACTTTGGGGAAACCGGGTTTGTCTGCACAAGAAAAGGGGCCCCACTTTTATTTTTAAAAGGGGGTTGTTCATAAAAAGGATTGCTCCCTTTTTATGTTAAAGACTTGCAAAAAAAAGTCATTTTGGCAATAAAAGTGCATTAACAGGTCCTTTACCTTTTCCCAAAGATATCCCCCTTTGTATGGGCCAAAATCAGCTCCTCGGGTTCGTAAAAGCTACGCCCTGTTCTATTCTCCTGATGGGGGGCCAGCACGGTTTTTGTATAGCTACGGGAACCTTTTTCAATCTCTCAGAAAACCCTGCCAGCAATGGTTCCCGATAGCTACAGACCTGTTCAATCTCCCTGATAGGCCCAACCTGGTGCTAAAAGCACAGCCCTGTTCAATCTCCCCTGTAGGCTCCCAGCCCCGGTTGCTATGGGCTAAAAGACCGGGTTTCAATTCCCCTGATAGGCTCCACCCGGGGATGCTTAGCTACAGACCTGTTCAGCCCTCTAATGTTAGGTGCCAGCTTTTGGGCGTTATAGCTACAACCGTTCGATTCTTAATGGGCTGGCCAGCAGGGTTCCTATAGTACAGACCTTTTTGATATCTCCTGTAGGGGGCCCAGGGGGGGCCTTGGTCGCTAAAACTACAGACCTGTTTTGATCTCCCCTGATAGGCTGCCAGAAACTGGTCGCTATAGCTACCCCCCTTTCCTCCGGGGATAGGTTTCCCTGCACTGGTTGCTATAGCAAAGGGCCCGGGGTTTATCATCTCCTGATAGGCACCAGCACTGGTTGCTATAGCTACGACCGGTTTGATCTCCCCTGATAGGCTGCCGAAATGGTTGCAACTACGGGACCTTTTCTTATCTTCCCGAAGGCTGCAAGAAATGGTTCTTTTAGTAAAGACCTGGCTTCACTCAGCAAAGTAGAAGCCAGAAAACACGACCCCTGAATTCAAAATGAAACAAGAAAACGGGAACCGAGGAAGGATGAATAAATTTTGGGTTGGGAAAACCCCCTTTAAGAATGGACCTGCGGGTTTATTAAAATACAGGGGGGGGGGCCTTTAAGAAAGTGACTTATTTTGTTCACAATTATTTGGGGGTTTATAAAGATATATGGGGGCCCCTAATAAAGTTTTTGGGATAATAAGGTGCCAAAGGGGATAACGGTTTTTAAACTTGGTAAGCTTACTTTTGAACTATTAGGCTATTTTCCTTGCGTTTTAATTGGGGGGACGAAATTTTTAAAACCCCCCGAAATTTACCCGTGTGGAAGGGGGGGGGGCGGGAGCGGGGGATTGAGCGGGGGCGGCACTTCGCCGGCCCATTAAATTATCACTGTTTGCGGGCGTATACCCGCAAAAAAGTGACGGTAAAATTTATCTCCCCCCCCGGGCGGATTCCCCGGGGGGGGGAGAGGAGACGAAATCCTTTGTTCTCAATAAAGAACTGTAAATTTTTACCGTAATGAAGGGGCCGTTTTGGCCCCGGAAATTTTTTTGGGCCTTCGGCGGAAATTTAAACGGACCGAAAAAAGGCCCTTTTTTAAGCCGTGTGAACTTGGCCTTAGCTTACAATTGCCAACCCCCCGGGTAGAAGCTGAATAGTTAGTCCTAGTCAGGCAAAAATATTCTCCACCTTCTCCTAGCCCTGTATTTAAAAATGCTTTTGGGCGGTCTCAGGGGACTTTTTTGCCCCCCTTCGGGGCATCTCCCACATCCCCGGGATAGCAAACCCCAACCGGCTTTTCCTGACCCTGAATCCCCCTCCCCTTTGTTTTCTAACAAAATTCCTTTATTATTGGGGAAGTCTTAAAGATTTTTTTTGGCAACAGAGGGTTTTTCCCAAATTTAACCTTTGGGTGTTTCCTCCAAATCATAAGTGAAAAAATTGTCTTTAATGCCCTTAAAAAAAAAAAAATGAGCCCCAGAAAATTTTTTTTTCCCTTTTCTGGCGACAGAAAGACGTACACTATGTTCCCCCATCTAATAAACCACCTTTCATCTAGTAAAACCATAAAACCACTCTGGGTCACAACAAAAAATTTTTCAGGGTGCATTTAGGACTAAAAAATCCCATTTAAAACATTCCCCAAAAAAAAACCATAACACTGTCCCCACCAGCTTGGTTTTCCAGAAAGTGGTTGCAAGTGTTTGTTTTTTTTAATTTTAAATCATCTGAAAACCAACGCCCCATCCGTCTGATGACAAAAAAAATTTTTGTTTAAACAGCAAAAAACTTCTTTTTGCTAATCGTGCGGGTTTCCAATTTTAAATACTGCTGTAAAAATAAAAAACCCTTTTTTCTGACTATGTCACTTGGTTAGCAGAAGTGCAGTGACATCAGTCTGCTCCGGGGCCCCATACACAGAAAGGGTTAGCAGGGGGCATTTGATACCCTTTCTGTTTCCAGGGCCCCATACAAAGAAGGGTTTGAAAGAGGTGCAGTAAATTTCCGTCTGCCCCGGGGGGCCCATACACAGTAGGGTTAGCAAGGTGCAGTGACCCCCCGTCTCTCCGGGGCCCCATACACGAAAGGTTAGCAGAGGTGCGTGACATCCGTCTGCTCCGGGAAACCCCATACACAGTGGGGTTACAGGGGGGCGTGACATCCCGTCTGGGGGGGCCCTTTTTAATTAAAAAAAAGGGGGGGGGGTTTGGGGGGCAAAAAGGGGGTTGCAGGGGCATGCTTTTTGCTTTTGGCCCCAAATAAACAGTGGGTTAGCAGAGGTGCATAAAAACCATCTGTTCCAGGGCCCCTTACACAGTGGGGTTAGCAGGGTGCAGTGAATCCGTTGCTCCGGGGCCCCATACCATGGGTTTTACAGAGGTGCAGGGGTTTCCGTTTTGCTCCGGGCCCCTTTACACAGTAAGGTTAGCAGAGGTCCCCATGACATCCGTCTGCCCCGGGGGCCCCCTTTTCCCAACAGTAGGGTTAGCAGAGGTGCAGTGACATCCTTCTGCCCCGGGGGCCCCCATACCAGTAGGGTTAGCAGAGGGGGCAGTGCATGTCTGCTCCGGGGCCCCTTCCCAAAATTAGGGATAGCGGGGTTTGGGGGTTGACCCCCACCCTGCTCCGGGGCCCCCATACAAATGGGTTTACCCAGGGGTTTTGGCAGTGACTTCCATCTGCTCCGGGGGCCCCATACCAGTGGGGTTAAACGGGGTGAAAGTGACACCCATCTGCCCCGGGGGGCCCCATACACATTGGGTTTTGCAGAGGGGGCGTGAAATCCGTCGGCCCCGGGGCCCCATACACAGTGGGGGTTAGCAGAGGTGCAGTGACATCCCTTGCTCCGGGCCCCCTTACACTGTAGGGTTAGCAGAGGTGCAGTGACATCCATTGCTGGGGGCCCTTACACGTGGGGGTTAGCAAGAGGTGCAGTGACATCCGTCTGCCCCCGGGCCCCATACACAGTAAGGTTTCAGAGGTGCAGTGACATCCGCTGCCCCGGGGGCCCCCATACACATTTGGGTTTAGCAGAGGGGGCAGTGCCCAATCCGTTGCTCCGGGGCCCCATACACGGGTAGGGTTAGCAGGGGTGTAGGGGAACCCCTTGCCCCGGGCCCCCCAAATACACAGTGGGTTTTTAGCAGAGGTAAAATTGCACCCGTCTGCCCAGGGCCCCCAATACACATTTAGGGTTAGCAGAGGTCGGTGATATCCGCCCTTGCTCCAGGGCTCCTTACACATTTGGGTTGCAGAGGTGCAGTGACATCCGTCTGCCCCGGGGTTTCCCATAAACGTAGGGTTGGGAAAGGTTAAATTAAAATCCTTTTCTGCCCCGGGGGCCCCCCCCCTTTCACAGTAGGGTTTGCAGAGGTGCATTGAATCCGTCTGCCCCCGGGACCCTTTAACACTTTTTGGGTTAGCATTGTTTTTAAAATATGTCTGGTCACCCTCCGGGTCATTTTGGCTTTTGACCTGCCCCCCCCTTTTTTGGGGTCCCTCCCTTTTTACGCACTTTTATGGGCCAAACGTTCCCTCTCACTTCAATGACACATTTGCCCCCTCAGTTCCCCTTTAAGGAAAGGGGTTCATTTATCCCTCAAAATACACTTTCACCACGCAGAACAAAAATTTTTCACAAAATCCACATTTTCAAAAAATGATGCCCCCCTTGGGCCCCAAAAACCAATAATCATCCCAAACTTGAAAAATTTGGGCCCCTTTTTACCCAGGGAAAAAGGCAAAAAAAAGGAATATTTTGTGCACAAAAAAGCCTACGCAAACCCAATATAGGGAAACCAAAACCACTCACCCAAAACTTTGACTTTTTTTTCAAAAGCAAGCTGAAAGACGGCTTTGGAAGTGGTCAAAATAATGTGATTTTTAATTGTCTAAAATCAAAAATTCATACATGGGAAATTTAAACTACATATAAAATTTTTACATTACTTTTATGGGGGACAACTAACAAGGAAACTTTAACACAGAAATTTCAGCAACTGTCCCAATAGATCGAGCTGGCGCTTCCCAGAAATTTAAGGGCCTACAAAAAAAAAAAAAAAACCCCCCCCAGATATGTAAACCCAAAGGGAAAATTTTGGGCAAAAAAACTATTGCGTGCGGATTTTCCCCTTTTAAGAGATTTCGGGCCCTAAAAGTCTGCGGGATTATAAAATGGACTATTTTTATAGAGGGGAACACAACTGGCAAAAAGTTACTGTAAAATAACGCCCGAGGATGGACACGTTTATAAACAAAGGTACAAATTTAACTCCATCCAGTCTGCTCTCTGCCAATGCTTGCAGGCTGTTCAGGTAAATTTATCCAATACAGTGCAATACACAGATATAGCAAAGATTACGGGCAGGATAATTTTACTGAGAGAGAGAGTTTTATAAAGCCACGAACAGCAATTGAAAGTTGCAAAAACTTTCTTTTTTATGGGTAAATGCAATGAAAGCAAGGTCTACTATTTAAATATACTGTATATGCCTAATCCTCATCTCTTCATGAAAAGTTACGCAGTGCCCACTGAAGCAATGGGCTGTGAATGAATGAGAGAGGTGGAAAAAGAGAGAAAAAGACAGAGAGAGATAAAAAGAAAGAGAGAACGAAAGAGAGAGAGAAAAAGAAAGAGAGCACGAAAGACAGAGAGAAAGGAGAGAGAGAAAAAGAAAGAGAGAGAGAAAGAAAGAGAGAAAAAAGAAAGAACGAAAGAGAGAGAAAGGAGAGAGAGAAAAAAAAAAAGAACGAAAAAAGGGAAAAAGGAGAGAGAAAAAAAGGGGAAAGAACGAAGAAGAGAAAGGAGAGAGGGGAAAAGAAAAGAGGGGAACGAAAGAAAGAGAGAAAGGAGGGGGAAAAAAGAAAGAGAAAACGAAAGAAAAGAAATAGGAAGAGAGAAAAAGAAAAAAGGAACGAAAGAGAGAGAGAAAGGAGAGAGAAAAAGAAAGAGAGAACGAAAGAGAGAGAAAGGAGAGAGAAAAAGAAAGAAAGAAGAGAGAGAAAGAAAGGAGAGAGAAAAAGGAGAGAGAAAGAAACAAAGAGAAGAGAGAGAAAGAAAAAAGAACGAAAGAGAGAGAAAGGAGAGAGAGAAAAAAGAAAGATAACGAAAGAGAGAGAGAAAAAGAAAGAGAGAACGAAAGAGAGAGAGAAAGGAGAGAGAGAAAAAGAAAGATAGAGAGAGAGAGAGAGAAAAAGAAAGAGAGAACAAAGAGAGAGAGAAAAGGAGAGAGAGAAAAAGAAAGAGAGAGAGAGAGAGAGGGGAGAGAAAGGAGAGAGAAAAAAGAGAGAAAGAAGAGAGAGAAAGGAGAGAGAAAAAGAAAGAAAGAGAGAGAAAGAAAGAAGAGAGAAAAAGGAAAGAGAAGAGAGAGAAAGAAAGAAAAAAGAAAGAGGTGAGAGAAAGAAATAAAAAAGAAACAGAAAGTGAAAGAAAGATAGAAAGAGAGAGAAAGAAGGAAAAAGAAAAATGAAAAATGGGAAAGAAAGAAAAGAGAGAAAGAAAGAAAGAAATCAAGACGAGAGAAAATGAAAAAAAAAGAGACTGTGCAGCAGCTCTCTGCAGTGGCAGATGGAGGCGACTCCTGGTATACGGCAACATGGTGTTTAAAAAAAAAAAAAAAGGGTGCTGTCCAGTTTGAGAACCCCATTTTCCTATACCCGAGCAGGATAGTTCGGGTTTAAAATAGGGGGGAAGGTACTCTGTTTTAGGGTTTCCGACTAGAGGGGTTGGTACAAAAGGCGTCTCTGGCTCTGGAGGAGCTGTCCTGTTACACAGATGACCCAGAGATTAGAACTGGTAATCTGAACGCTCAAAGGGAAACGTAACCCTCACTGTCCCAGAAATTAAAGCAAACTCTGTGATTAGCTTATTGTCAAGTGACATTTCTAATGAGTAGAGGTTGCCCAGGAAAGAAAGGGAACCTGCCCAAATGAAACGCCTCGAGTCTAACAGTAGCTTGTCATAAAGCAAGAGGAGCTAGATATAGGAAATCATTTAGAAAATTTTCCAAAATTCCCTTTTAAAATTTCACTTATTCTGGGTTAAGGACCCAGTGGGGGCTTATGAGAGCCTGAGAATTCTTTTTTGCATCTAACGGGGAAGGCTTCAATCACTGAAAAGGACCCCCCCACGGACCTAAAATCAGAATGACAGCCCTCCTTGTATCAGAGTGCATATAGAGATGGCAGTCAGGCTCTCATAAGACCGCCCACGGACCCCTTTAACCCAAATGACAGCCCTCTTGATCAGTCCCACACAGTGATAGCTGTCAGTCACTGATAAGACCGCCCACTGGACTCCTTAACCCGGAATAATGGCCTTCCCTGTATCAATGTGCATACAGCGATAAATGTCAATCAACCACTTATATGACCGCCCACTGGACTTCTTAAAGGGGTTTTGCCACGATCTCATTTCATACCTCCTGCACCGCCTTCAGCTCTGTTGCCCCGAAGGGGGCGTTGTGATTTGTTTTGAATTGCATACATGGAACCCGCAGGATAATCAAACCAAACTCTCTCCCCTCTGTGTCAAAAAAAGGTCGTTTTTTAAGTGTTGTGAGCAGCTGAGAGGGAAAATTTTGCCTCCAGGACAAGGGTCCCGGGTTCAAATCCCTGCAGGGAACCCAAACCCGTGGATTTTTTTTCTCTTTATCAATGCACAAACCCATTAAGGTTTTTTTTTTTTTATTTTTTGCACTGTTTTACTAATTTTCTAAAGACAGAGGAAGGGGCAGAATGAAAACACCTGGGGGGTTTAACACTCATTAGCTCCTGAAGGGAGGGTGAGTCTGAGCATGTGCGACCGGATGAGGGCTCTCAGCCCTGGTCGTATCCCTGGAGCGGCTGAAAAAATGGGTACTAAAGGACACTAAGACAAAACGGGCAGAATTTTTTAAAAATTAAATGGTGAAAAATTTTTTTTTTTTGCAAACTTTTCCGCGTAATTTTTCTTATGGGGAAAAACCCTTTAACCCAGGATAAGCAGTATTTAAAAAATAAACTACAAGTTTATGACTCTTCCCCCCAAAACAATTAAACAAATCTCCCAGCTGCTCCTGTTCAAAAAAGTACCCGCAGTGTTTGTAATTGTACTATATAGTTCGCCGGCCAAAACAACGAAAAAATCCAACCATAAATGTAAGTACACCCCAGCGACATAGCGTCGTTTTTGGGGCCCAGAGGCTGGGGGGGACCACTTTGGTGCCAGAACATTGTACCTAGGGGATAACAAGTTTGTGGTTTCTCTAGTAAAATATACCCCGTTTCCCCGAAAAAAAAAAGACGTGCAATTTTTTTGCTCCTAGAGTCGACTAAGATTATTTTTAGGGGGTGCTTTTTTTTTTCCCTGAACAAGAATTCCCCATTTATGTTGAACAAAACATCCCTGTATTTAAAATCCCGTAGTGTTTCTCACAACTCACAAAAGCACCAAAATCTGAATTTCATCAAAAAAATGCACTAGGTCTTATTTTCAGGGTATGTCTTATTTTCGGGGAAACAGGGTACTATGTTGGTTCTCTCAAATGTATTGGCAGCATTTGTTTAGGTCTTGGGGGGCCTTAAAGGGAACCTGTCACATAGTTTATGCCCCCCTTGCTGAGGGTAGAACAAAGGGAGTTAACCCGCTTTCCCCCGCCTGTGCCCTTATTGTAAAAATGCAGCTTTTCGTGTATTTTAAGCCAAAACGCAGTTTTCAGCCAGAAAATCTTCGAAGAGTTTTCGATGCATTTTTTTCAACCCGGCCAATCGGGGCTGCCCCGCCCACCTCAACTGACAAACCTATTACTTTGAATGGGAGGAACATTGGGGAAAACTGCAGTGGCGGGGGTACCTTTGGGGCGGGGCTAACCCTGCTCTGAATAAGATTTGAGGGGCGAATGCTCTAAAACTGCGGGACTTCAGAATAAGGACACAGCACTGGAAACAGCAGGTCTGACACTGGCTTGTGCTGTCCTCAGTAAGGGGGGGACAACCTATGTGACAGGTTCCCTTTAAATGCTCTAAAACTCCAGCATCTTACAGAGTAAAGGGACACAGCGCTGGAAACAGCAGGTCTGACAATGGCTTGTGCTGTCCTCAGCAAGGGGGGGACAATCTATGTGACAGGTTCCCTTTAAATGCTCTAAAACTCCAGCATCTTACAGAATAAGGGACACAGCGCTGGAAACAGCAGGTCTGACACTAGCTTGTGCTGTCCTCAGCAAGGGGGCCACAACCTATGTGACAGGTTCCCTTTAAATGCTCTAAAACTCCAACATCTTACAGAGTAAGGGACACAGCACTGGAAACAGAAGGTCTGACACTGGCTTGCGCTGTCCCCAGCATCTTATAGAATATGCTACACAGCGCTGGACACAGCAGGTCTGGCAATGGCTTGTGCTGTCCTCAGCAAGGGCGGGGGGGCAACCTATGTGACAGGTTCCCTTTAAATGCTCTAAAACTCCAGCATCTTACAGAGTAAAGGGACACAGCGCTGGAAACAGCAGGTCTGGCAATGGCTTGTGCTGTCCTCAGCAAGGGCGGGACAAACTATGTGACAGGTTCCCTTTAAATGCTCTAAAACTCCAGCATCTTACAGACTAAGGGACACAGCGCTGGAAACAGCAGGTTTGACAATGGCTTGTGCTGTCCTCAGCAAAGGGGGGGGGGCAACCTATGTGACAGGTTCCCTTTAAATTCTATAAAAATCCAACAACATACAGAGTAAAGGAAACAGCACAGGAAACAGCAGTTATGACACATGCTTGTGCTGTCCAAAGCAACTTACAGAATAAGGGACACAGCGCTGGAAACAGCAGGTCTGACACTAGCTTGTGCTGTCCTCAGCAAGGGGGGCACAACCTATGTGACAGGTTCCCTTTAAATGCTCTAAAACTCCAGCATCTTACAGAATAAGGGACACAGCGCTGGAAACAGCAGGTCTGACACTAGCTTGTGCTGTCCTCGGCAAGGGGGGGGGGACAACCTATGTGACAGGTTCCCTTTAAATGCACTAAAACTCCAGCATCTTACAGAGTAAAGGGACACAGCGCTGGAAACAGCAGATCTGACAATGGCTTGTGCTGCCCTCAGCAAGGGGGGTATAATCTATGTGACAGGTTCCCTTTAATCTCATATTGTAATGGGGGCCCGTGTTTAGATCTTGGGGGGCCCTCATTTCATTTGGCTATGGGGCCCTATGAATGATAAAATAGGTGGAGTAAATGTCCCCCCATCTGTGCCCCTTACTAACAACTTGGCTAACATTTCAGTGCTAATGCTGTTATAGCAAGATGTTCACAAACACAATACAACGAATATAAGATGGATGGTTCCGGCATGTGTTTTTGATAGCAAATTGTTGCAGGGGGAAGTGAATGTTCCCAGATTGTAACAAGCCTCTAAATTCGTATTCCCCCTGGGCTTCTAGAATGAATTTAAGCAACTGTCAGCGTCCCTCCACCTCGGCCGTCATGGCGCTGTATCCAGACTAGCCCGTCACACTGAGCTTCTTGCACATGGAGAACACGCTGAAATTGGCCCGGGCACTTAATTCCTTCCCAGCTGTTTGGAAATGTGCTTTAGGTTTTCCTTGGTGATAATAGTGGTATTAATGGATTGGTTTGCGGATCAGGAAAAGGGGGTGAGAGGGGACAGAGGAGTTGCATCACTGGCTGGAGCCATCTTCAGACGGATCGCATTGCAGCTTGGCCTTGCTCTGCTGGTAACGACATACACATTACAGAGCAGGAGGCTTGGAAGTTATTAAACTTTTTGCTCTGCGCGTCTACTTCCATGTCGCCAACTTTCCTTGGCACAATGTGCAGCCAAGAGGGCTTAACTATCACAGAGACAGAGTTAATTTGTTACGTACAATTGGTGCCTGGGGAACGACGTGCGGCGTGTATGTGCTGATGTGCAGCTAACCCGTTTTCCATCTGCTAATTCCCAGTGTGTACACAACCCGGGGGATAGAAAACATTCCCCTGCACTGCAGCGGGAGCCGAAGCCGGCTGCTCAAGACCACCGCCGACACTGAGGACTGAGACACTGCAGCGGGAGCCGAAGCGGCTGCTCAAGAAAAAAAAAAAAAAAAAAAAAAAAAAAAAAAAAAAAAAACACCGCCGCATTGAGGACTGAGATACTGCAGCGAGGCATCAGGCACTGCAGCGGGAGCCGAAGCCGGCTGCTCAAGACCACCGCCGACACTGAGGACTGAGACACTGCAGCGGGAGCCGAAGCCGGCTGCTCAAGACCAACCGCGACACTGAGGACTGAGACACTGCAGCGGAGCCGAAGCCGGCTGCTCAAGACCACCGCCGACACTGAAGGACTGAGACACTGCAGCGGGGAGCCGAAGCCGCTGCTCAAGACCCCCGCCGACACTGAGGACTGAGACACTGCAGCGGGAGCCGAAGCCGGCTGCTCAAGACCACCGCCGACACTGAGGACTGAGACACTGCAGCGGGAGCCGAAGCCGGGTGCTCAAGACCCCCGCCGGCACTGAGGACTGAGACACTGCAGCGGGAGCCGAAGCCGGCTGCTCAAGACCACCGCCGACACTGAGGACTGAGACACTGCAGCGGGAGCCGAAGCCGGCTGCTCAAGACCACCGCCGACACTGAGGACTGAGACACTGCAGCGGGAGCCGAAGCCGGCTGCTCAAGACCACCGCCGGACACTGAGGGACTGAGACACTGCAGGGGAGCCGAAGCGGCTGCTCAAGACCACCGCCGACACTGAGGACTGAGACACTGCAGGACGGAGCCGAAGCCGTCTGCTCAAGACCACCGCCGACACTGATGACTGACACTGCAGCGGGAGCCGAAGCCGGCTGCTCAAGACCACCGCCGACACTGAGGACTGAGACACTGCAGCGGGAGCCGAAGCCTGCTGCTGAAGAACACCGCCGATAATTAGGTCTGAGCCACTGCAGCGGGAGCCGAAGCCGGCTGCTCAAGACCACCGCCGACACTGAGGACTGAGACACTGCAGCGAGGAGCCGAAGCCGGCTGCTCAAGACCACCCGCCGACACTGAGGACTGAGACACTGCAGCGGGAGCCGAAGCCGGCTGCTCAAGACCACCGCCGACACTGAGGACTGAGACACTGCAGCGGGAGCCGAAGCCGGCGGCTCAAGACCACCGCCGACACTGAGGACTGAGACACAGCAGCGGGAGCCGAAGCGGCTGCTCAAGACCCACCGCCGACACTTAGGACTGAGAAACTGCAGCGAGGAGCCGAAGCCGGCTGCTCAAGACCACCGCGCGACACTGAGGACTGAGATACTGCAGCGGGAGCCGAAGCCGGCTGCTCAATGACCACCGCCGACACTGAGGACTGAGACACTGCAGCGGGAGCCGAAGCCGGCTGCTCAAGACCACCGCCGACACTGAGGACTGAGACACTGCAGCGGGAGCCGAAGCCGGCTGCTCAAGACCACCGCCGACACTGAGGACTGAGACACTGCAGCGGGAGCCGAAGCCGGCTGCTCAAGACCACCGCCGACACTGAGGACTGAGACACTGCAGCGAGGAGCCGAAGCCGGCTGCTCAAGACCACCGCCGACACTGAGGACTGAGACACTGCAGCGAGGCATCAGGCACTGCAGCGAGGAATCAGGCACTGCAGCGAGGCATCAGGCACTGCAGCGAGGCATCAGGCACTGCAGCGAGGCATCAGGCACTGCAGCGAGGAATCAGGCACTGCTTGAGATCAAGAAGGGATCTCACTCTATAAGTCTTGGCCCAAAGCTCCTTATCTTATCTGGGCGTGGGTTTTAGGGGCGGTGTGGACTTGAGCCAGTGGTTTGCCCGCCATGCAAATTAGTATGCAGGGAGGCAACACCAACGCGGCCGCCGCGCTGAGGAACTTCCTTTCAGAATAGACAGGAATATACTCAAACCCCGCGCGGCAAAGTGCCGCGGCCAAGCCCGCGGCCGGTGTGAATATTAATGGCAGTATTCCCATAGGTGAACCATGTTTTAAAAAAGCGGGTGCGTATTTGGCCATCTGGTGTTGTGGCCGATGGAAACCGCCGACCGTAAAAAAAAGAAGAAAAAAAAAAGAAGAATGTAAAAAACCCGCGTGCCAATAACCACGTCCAATCCGTTGTTGTTTGTGAACGGGGCCTTGCAAAAACCAGTCATATTGTTCAAAATGTGATCCATATCCGAGAGTATCCTACCATTCCTAGATATCCCCACTTGGTATGGGGCTTCATCAGCTCCTCAGGTCCAATAGCCTAACTAGACCAGGAGGCGATACTCTCCTGAAAGGCTAGCCACACTCAGGGACGCCGGCCATACAGGTGGGAAGTACAAACCAGTACTCACCGTTATGAGGGGCTCCGGTGGAATAAGTGGGCCCGCTGCAGTGGGCCCCCTTATTCCTCATCCAGAGGCGGGGCACCGTCGGCGCAGCCGCCAGAACCAGGCTCAGGCTGGTCCCACAGTGTGGCCCCGGAGGCAGTTGCCTAGTCGCAATCCGTGGGCCCGCTGTCCTGCGCATACCCGGTCCCTGAACGACCCAGGCCCTGTTAGTCCCCATAGCGCTCAGAGACCGGTCCGGGAAAGTTGGGGACAAATGGTCCCCACGACACCCTGGGCCTGCGCGGTAGTCAGTCGAGCACAGCGCCCTAGCCTGACGGCTACCCTGATCTCCCTTGCAGGCTGAAGCGTTAGGGCCAAATCAGCCTCTGCGGGGCTCCGGCCCCATACGGCCGTGACCTTAGGCGTCAGCGGTGACTCACTTCACCGCGGCCGCCTATGCTAGTGCAGCAGAGGAGCCGGCAGGGGACATCGGAGCGGCCAGGTAAGCGGGCTCAGAGTAAATGCTTTTTTTTGGTTTTTTTTCTTATGAAAGTAGGGCCTCTCGCATGGGGGGCTTCTCTGGCATAAAAGGTGGGCACTGCTAAAAGGGGGCCCCTGGTCTAAAAGTGGCCCTGACTCTGCTTAAAAGGGGGCCCTGACTCTGCCTAAAAGGGGACTCTGACTAAAAGGGGGCCCTGGCTAAAAGGAGGCCCTGACTAAAAGGGGGCCCTGGCTAAAAGGGGGCCCTGACTCTGCTTAAAAGGGGGCCCTGACTCTGCTTAAAAGGGGGCCCTGACCTGCTCTATAAAAATGGTGGCCCAGAACACTGCCTAAACTAACGTGGGCCTGTAACTCCTGCCTAAGACATAAAGGGGGCCCCGACTCTACTCTAAGACAAAGTGGGTCACCCAGACTTCTACCTAAGAACTACAAGGGCCCTGACTCTGCCTAAAAACAGAAAGGGGAGCCCTGAAAACTGCTTAAACATAAAGGGGGCCTGACTCTGCCTCTCAACATAACAGGTGGCCCTGACTCTGCCTAAACATAAAGGTGGGCCCTGACTCTGCCTAAACATAAAGGCGGGGCCCTGACTCAACCTAGCCCTAAATGGGGGCGCCCCTGACTCTGCCTAAACATAAAGGGGCCATGACACTTGCCTAAAACCATAAAAGGGGCCCTGACTCTGCCGTAAACATAAAGGGGGCCCTGAGACTCTGCCTAAACATAAAGGGGGCCCTACTCTACCTAAAACAAAAAGAGGCTCTGAGCTAGCCTACCAGGCCAAAGGTGGCCCTGACAACCAACAAACACTAGAAGGAGGCCCTAACACCATGAATACTACCTAAAAGCGAGACCCCAACGCCTGTATACAATCTAAAGGTCGCCTTACATACTACCTGAGGTGCTATTTACACTATGGCTAGGTACCCACCAACCTACAGCCGGCCTAGCAACTTATCCATCTGGAGTCTAACCTACCTAAATCGGGCCTGTCTAATAAACCTGGCGGCCCTGCCCATTTGCCAACCTACCTAAGGGTCAGTGTCTACCCAACCATTGGTCATAAAAATTGGAGAAAGGGAAGCAGCCCAAAGTTGTAGTATTGATCTCCAGGGGTCTTATTCTCTTCCCCCACCCTCCAACCCCTTAGGAATACTAAGGCCTCTAAAGTTATGCTGTACCCGCACTCCCACCCCTGGGAGTGTTTTTGTACAGAGTGGAAAATAGATAAAGGGTGCTGAAAAATTGTGGGGATTCTAAGATATTTGATTTGTAATTGTCTTCAGGGATAGAGTTTTGGCCGAGACAATCACCATTGTCGGTGTGGAACTGGATTGTCAGAAGAATAAGGAATAAGACGACTCAAGAGCAAGTAGAACGACTCATCAGATAGGACGTCTCCGGTGAGTCTCGAGAATATCAGTGGATATTTTACTATCTTTACAGGATCAGTGCAGTATTCACAGTAATCGTAGATGTGACCCGAGCTGGTGCAGATCACTATGTAGTCTCCATAAAGCAGTGTTCTAGGTTATATCGGCGGTCGGAGTAATATGTGGCAGCGCACACATGTCCCGTGATTGTTGAGGGAGTAATGTGGGGGGAACAACCTACCCTGTGGATAGAAGCAAACACTTGTACTTTCTATTCTAGTTGATATGTTTAGAAGTGTGCGAGGTGCGTGCCCAAGGAAACGTGGAGGGTATCTATGTATGTGGGTGGAGGGGATATTGTATGGGGGTGGGAGGGGAATATTGTATTGAGGGTTGGAGGGGGATAATTTTGTATGTGAGGAGGAGGAATTGTATACAGGTTGGAGGGGATAGTGTATTTAGGGTGGAGGTGGATTATTGGTATGTGGGGGGAGGGTGATATTGTATGTGGAGGAGGTGGATATTAGAAATGTGGGTGTAGGAGAGGATATTGTATGTTGGTGGATGGGGGAATAGGTAATGTGGGTGGAGAGGATATTGTATATCGGGTGGAGTGGGTGGTGGGGGGGGATAGTGGATGGAGCTACAAAGTCCTGTGTCTATGAATTATGCTAGAATGACAGCTACGTGAGACAGACATATAGTGATCCACATGGTCTAATTATACACAATACAGTTTTCATTATTTAGCATCACTGTATTCTGTGGTAAAATGTGGGCGACGATATTATATCCTACACGGCCTTTTTAATTTCTGGGGTCGGGGTATCGGGTTTGCTGGGGCGGGTTTACAGGGAGGGGGGGGCCCAGTTGCTATCACTGTAAAATTGCCGGTGGACCTGAAATTCTCTGTTTGGATGGCCCTAGCCAAGCGCCACTTGGATTGCACATAGCTACAACATGGGATACCTATCTCATATCCAGAATGCTGCCAGCACTGTGTCACTATAAGCTCCAAGACCTATTCAATTGCAGCTGATAGGCTGCCATTGCAGGTTCGCTATAGGTACAGGAGACAGTTCACATCCCTCGTAGAAAGGCTGTCCAGTGGCTGGACGCTAATAAGGTACAGACACTGTTTTCCATCCTCCTGAAAAGGCCTGCCAGCACTGGTCATCTTAAATAGCTACAGACCGTGTTCCTTCTCTCACTAAAGCTGCCATTGCTTGGTCCGCTAAATAGCTACAGACCTTATGAGACCTCAGCAGCCTCTTCACTTGCAGAGCCATTAGTAAGCCAAATAAAGATGACTCGACGTAGTGAGACAACCCCTCTAATGTTACAAACAAGGTTTGAATGCTGTAATGCTTCTCCTGCTTCAATTTATTCATAACTTACTTATTCAACCTTTTTTCAGGAATATTGTTATGGCTAAACCTTTCATGCTCATATTATCATTCATTTTTTTTTTAATAAGAATATTATTATTGAACGTAACAATGTAAACAAATTTTAAAGTCCATTTATTCCACCATTTATATTTTTAACATAAAAAATGGCACTAAAATAGAGTTTGTAAGTGTGTCGCTCTTCTGTCGCGGATGTTGATGTATAGGGGATTATAAATGCTTCGAGTTATTAAACAGGAGCTGGCCTTACAGACTTGATGTAAGAGTCTGCGTTTTATTTTTTAATAATATTTTATTTTTGTGTGTTTTAATTATTTTATGTTACATATTGTGTTCTCCATAGGATTCTAAAAAAAATCCTATGGCGTTTTTTTTTTTTTTTTTTTGGGGGGGGGGGGGGGGCTGTTACAGGGGAATACATGGAAAGAAGGTGTAGAAAACAGTCGCCTCTAATGACTGCAGAGCTAATCTGGGTCTAATAACACCCAGCAGTATCTGTTACTGCCGAGCCAATAGGTGCCAGCTGGAATTCCTAGTGACATCACTTCGAGCTTATTTTAAAAACATCTAAAGGGCTTGTTCACACAGGTAGTTTTCACTCCGTGTTTACAAGCACTTTTTAGATCTGCTCTGGGGGCCGACAGGGACGTATACGCGAGACAGATCTAAACAATTAGCAGCTGACATAATGCAGTGTGGCTGATGAGAAGACGCACGTCGAGTACACATGACATATCGCCCGGCGAGTAGTAACCAATAGCGCAGCTCGGGTCCGTCTTTGAAAGAACTGCATGTCCCTGAACGATCTAAAAAGTCGCTTGTTAACCCGAGTGAAAAAACTCAGTGTGAACAAGCCCTAAGGACGGTGTGTAATTAATATTTTTTCCAAACTAGACAACCACATCAATGTAGTATTGTCTTAGCATTTGTCTTTAGTTACAGTGGCTTCCTACTCAATAAAATAAATAGCTTTAATGTGACTTCCTTCTCAAATACGTTATACATATAAATATATATAAATATGATATATAATATATATATATATATATACACATAGTACATGTGGAAATATATATATACACACTCCACATATAAATACATATGTATGATATATATATACTCACACATATAAACATTACATATAAACATACATATATACTATAAAATATATAATATTATTCATATAATAAATAGATACAATTTACAAACATCACAAGAGGTATAAATAGTGGCAACCATTTTTGATACAATTGTTAGCATGTCCTACTACCACGTCATAGGTAAAACACCGCTCAATCGCATGATAAGTCCCCTACCACACTAGATTTCCTTCATCTATGGGCCAAAGCCCACCATCGCACTTTGCAAATTCCGAGCAACAGGAATAATTCATTAGAAACCCATAACACAATCTAAGCCAAGGAATCCCAGCTACGAGACAGACCTGCTAACCATTGTGTGGCTGTGCCTACTTTGCAGAGATCAACGAACCCATTAATCGAGTTATCACGTGGAAAACTATCCATTACTAGGGGATTACAGAACAAAATGCGCATTAGTGATGGATTTCCAATGTCGGGGTCCACCTGGGAAAACAATTGAAACTTCAGAAGTAAATCAAAGGGATGGTTCAATTAGCAACTGAAAACTGGGGAGGATTTGCGAAGAATACATGACATCACACATGGATCTGGATTGTCAGTGAGCCATCCCAAGTGGCGCGTCCCTCAGTGGTAATGTAAAGTATTATGAAAAGCCATGGAAAGTCTTCTGAAACAAAAGCCTGATAAATTGTGGCGATTGCCTTCCAACAAAGGTTTCACACACACGAACCGTCAAGACTTAGCAATCCCACCAGGCCTTGTAACCAGAAGGAGGACAAGCCCAAATTTTACAACTTGAGATGATTGCCTGGTAGGAAACGATAGAGCTGGAACGTGGCATTGTGTCGTACTCTCAGGTTGTATCTGAAAAATCACACACACCCCACTGGGAAACTATGCTACACAGTTTATTATACACACCCGCAGGCGTTATGGCCACGATACTGGTGTCTCAGCAAGGCTTTGGGATGTGTTTTTCCTAGATGAAAAGTACAACGCAGACGTGTAGGGCCAGAGACCTGTAAGCGCTCCGCATCCAGGATACTATAAGCTGCTGCTTCTCATGGAACATAATTCAGAATAAATCGTATTCCAAGCACAAGAGAAACTTGGAGCTGGAGAGGAGCGCGGCCTTGATAATGGTCTCGGGCTTACTAACAGTGTCTTACCATCAGTCATAAACGTTGTGTGTGGAGGATCCAAATACATGCAGATGGGCCTTCCAAACCGAGGGAGGCTGTTGGATCAGATAAGACCCAAGCCCATCACGGAGCACTTCCGACATTTCACACCTCCCGACACCCGACACCGACTCCCGACTCCGTCTCTTCAATTTCCCAAACCACCGACTCCCAACTCCGGACACCCGACTCTACGACTCCTCCAATTTCGCCAAACCTCCACTCCGCGACTCCGACTCCTCAAATATCCCAACCTCCGACTCCCGACTCTTACTCGACCTGCAACCTCCGACTCCCCGACTCTGACTCACCCACTCTGACTCCAACCCGACCGACTCCAACCCTACTCTTGACTCCATCCCCGACTCCGACCTCACTCCTCAATTGAGGCCCAACCTCCGACTCCCGACTCACGTAGTGTACATCCCCGTCCTCCGTACTACCTCAATTACCCCACCTCCGACCGAGACTCCCGACTCCGACAACCTCCCGACATCTGACCCAACTCCGACTCACCGACTCCTGACATCCCTCAATAACGACGGATGAGCAATGTGTTAATGTGATAAACCTTACTGTATAAAATGTGTAAACAACCGGCTGTTTATCTCCTTATTGATACAATGATCCAAGCTATATGTAGGTGAAGAATAGACACTCGACAAGGCAAAAGGGTAGACAATGTTTTATGATCTTTGAACACTTGTGGTGGTTATGAGTTTAAACGATAAAAAAGCTGCTATTAGTGGGGTATCCCAGAGTTATCACAGCTTAGCACCACATTGGGATATGTGTGAAGAGACCTGGTGATCAGATTTATGTTCAAGCGAAAATACAGCTTGCCAAATCTGCTCAGAGCCCAGCAAGACGATTCAGTCAGAGCATAATATCCAAAGGCTGGATTTACCCAAAATACTACACAAAATAATAAAAATTAACATTTTGATTTTTAGGAGCACAACAGTAAACAATGCAGTTACAGAAAGTAAGCTGCTTAGAAGACTTAAGCAAGATGCTAAATATAACTTGCAAGTCACATCTTAATGTATAAACATAGGTAAGATGACTGTATATAACAATTACAGTAGACTCATGTATACAAAGTTGTAGTGAATGGAGTGAGATATGACACCTGAAAGCTCACAATTCAAAACATTGTAACCATTTTGACCTTGATTAGTGAAGTAAACACTATAAAATTTCTATTGGGAACTATTGTGACCTCTTAGAGCACAAAAAAATTGTAAATATGCAAAACACACCACAGCGGCGACACATTTGTCTGTGAGTCATCATCCTGAAATGATGCTTCTGAACGAAATTAAGTCAACAAGAGCCTACCATCAGATCCCCTGCAATAACATGAAACCTCCTACATCTTGTGATCTACATTATTTTCCAGAAAGCATAGAGCGAGAAACGGCCATCGTCTACACCAACAATGGGTCTATGTATTGGTCAAAGAGACGGTGACCATACAGAGTGGATAACCCCTCATCTCACAACAACCATTATAGTCACAGCGGCGAGTCACACTAAAGGAATTCTGCCACACCACAGGTCCAGTAACCGAAATCGATATAGCGGTTCAGAACACTTCTCCTCAAACCTTCATTGAAAACAGTGGGAACAAATCATGCAACCCAGAAAGTATCGAAGAAGAGCACCCTCTAATCTCGTGGAAACGAGGCCGCTGAGCGCGCTAAGACCCGCAAGCCAGCGCTGAGCGAGTGAGTACTGTACAAAAAATTGACCAAGCAGCGCCACATCTGCGAGGCACACAGTCCCTACTCCCTTGTCGACTGATAGAGAACTACCACGCCACCTTCCAAAAGACGCCACTAAACCAACGAACTACCACTCTAAACCATGCGTAACATCTAACGGCTTATCAGCGTGCGCAGATAGTGAAAGAGCCAGTCTAGATGCCCTTATACACATGGTAGTATAGCCCCCCCAATAACAGGTTCATGTAGCCCCCTTCACGCAGGTCAGTCTAGATGCCCCTTGAAGCCAAGAGTCATCGAAAGCCCCCTCTGTACAGCCAGGAGTTAGAAGTCGCCAAAAAAGATTTGAGTTGCCCGTAAGATGTCCCCCACCGTTTTGATAACATGACCCAGGTTAGGTGCGCCCCCCGTTAGTTAGCCAGGTAATGTAGCGCCCCATTGATATAGACAAGAAGTGCCCCCATTCGTTAGCACAGTGATAGATGACCCACATCTGCTAAGCCGTCGTAAAGTTGACCCCCCATTTTCTAGCACCTAGGCGATTAACAGGAATGCACTCACAAATGCTGTTTTTGCCAGGTAAGTCTGACCCCCATCTTTTAGACCACGGTAGTGCCCACAATCTTTAAGAGCCAGGTAGTGCCCCCATCTTTTAGCCAGGGTAGTGCCCCCACTGCATGATTAGCCCATGGTAGTGCCCCCCATTGTTTGCCGACGGTAGTCTGCCCCTCCCCTAACTATGGTTATCTTGCCAGGTATGTGCCCCCATCTAGTTAGCCATGTCAGTGCCCCCATCTGTTAGAGCCAGGTAAGGTGAGCCCCCCCCATCTGTCTTAGCGTGTAAGTGCCACCGATCTAGTTATAGCCAAGAGAGCCCCCATCGTTAGCGCCAAGTAGTGCGCCGCCATCCGAGTTAGCCAAGAGTAAGTAGCCCCCATATGTAGCCAGGTATGTGCCCCTCACTTGGTTGCCAGTAGTCTTCACCCCATTGGTAGCCAGGTAGTGCCCCAATCTGTTTGCCAGGTATTTCCCCCTCTGTAGCCAGGTAGTAGCCCCCTCTGTTAGCCAGGTAATGTCCCCCATCTGTTTAGCCAGGTAGTGCCCCCTGTGTTGCCAGGTAGTGCCACCATTTTTGCCAGGTAGTGCCCCCATTGTTTGCCAGGTAGTGCCCCCTTCTTATTGCCAGGTAGTCCCCCTTTGTTAGTCCAGGTAGTGCCCCCATCTGTTAGCCAGGTAAGTATGCCCCCTTTGTTTGTGCCAAGTAAGTGCGCCCCCTTTTGGGAACGACAATCATTTGCCCGATAGAGCCCCTTAAGTTGCCAGATTGATCGTGCCCTCTCTGAGTGTAGCCCAGGTATGAGCCCCACCTAAAGACTAACTAAAGAATAAAATAATAAAATCCACTATACCAGTTACCCTAGGGCCCCTCACAGACCGCGGACCCACTCCTGCCCGACACTCCTTTCCGCGCGCGCAGGGGGGAAAGTGAAAGCAGTCCGCGCTCACTCCCCTGCAGCGCGCGTCACACCCCTTGCGCCGCTGAACTGTATGTACGTCGCGCACACCGGCGCCGGGTACATACCAGGGAGAGAGGGAGAGGGAGCGATCCCTACCTGCCTCCTCCCGCACAGTGAACCGAGTCTGGCGGGTGTTGAGCGCCGCTGCGGCCGAGCAGCACCCGCCTGTAGGACGTCCCGGCGGACGCAAGACGTAGCGCACTACTCTACTCTGCTCCGCGTTAATTAAAAAGGGACCCCTCGCCGCCTGCTGCGCGTGGAGGAATGCGCCAACTCAACCGCCGGGGAGGTGCGGGAGTGGGACCCCAAAAGTAGCGGGACCCCCCCGCACAAAAACGGGAGAAGTTTGGCATGTATGTTAGAAAATGTTCTGAAAAATTATCACGAGATGCCCTGGGAGCGGAATCTTTTACCCCTGGGAAGCGCTTCACAGCCTGCTCTCAAGGTAATCAATTACAGCTCCTCGAGAATAGGAAAATGGTTGAAGATCTGGGGAGCAGTATCAATCGGCCACTGAACCCAATTCCACTTACTCTTAGCATCAAACCTAACTGACCACTAATTATATATGATTGAGGATGTCAGAGTCGACCCTTTTTTAACGAACTACTCCGTGACTCCTGCAAAATTAGGCTCACCGACTCCGCACTGCCCACGACTCCGACTCCACAGCCCTGTTCCAAACGCTACCCGGCATCCTGTTGCTACATTGTGATCCACAGCCATCATTTTCCAGCACAAAAATAAGTTAGATCTTTATAACACCCAAACATTTTAATACCAATACAATAATCTAGAAAAGTAAAATAAAAAACATTAAACTAAACCTCTATATTATTGAGATAATTTGCGAGATACAATTCTTCGGGTGTTCCAAATTACATCGTCGGGCCTTGAAACTGAGCCAGCCCTCGCCATGCTGTCTGGGAAACCTACAACTACTCCCAACATGCCACACTGATAAAGATCATATAAATGCAAGATGGGAGTTTGTAACGATTTTCCCAGCAGGCTGGAGGCCGCAGTATCAATACCACAGCTTTACATGTATGGTAGTCCATTCTACTTGATATGTCCCTTGTATTAAAATCTCTATACAAATATGTTACATAGGTAGCTGAAAAAAGACACCACATCCAAGTTCAGTATATTTGCTACAGTTGATTGCATCCAGATGAAGGCAAAAACCCCCATGAGGTAGAAGCCACACTTGTCCTTATTTCAGGGAGAAAATTCCTTCCCGACTCCAATCTGACAATCAGAATAAATCCCTGGATCAGAGACCTTTCTCCAGAGACCAGAAATCCAATGTTACACAAATATTGAAAAACTGCATCACTGTTTACCAATCTACATGTATAAAACAAAGGTTTTTAGTGCACATTTTGATCAAATCATGCATTACCAACTACCACGTCAAGGTCACCTCATCAGATGAGTCCCTACCTATAGATTTCCTTCTCTTCCAATGCCCTGGTGACAGATTCCCGAAAATAATTCCCATCTCTGTGTTATGTGCAGTTTCCCTTGATAAGTATGGCTGCTGAGTAGTCATGTACTTGGTACACGGAGTAGGATTTCTCTCTGCCTAGGACAAGTGACAAAACTTTTGTAGCCTGAAATACAGGTGTAAGACTACTGAACAGCAGAGTGTAAAAGCACAAATTCTCATTGGTGCTCAGTACCTTAAAAATTAGAAACATGCTTCATAAATATAGCAAAGGCATCACAACGGACCTTAAAGGGAATGTCTCACTATATCGATTCATCTTAAAGGGGTTTTGCCACGATGTAAAGTTTAGACGTGGGATTCCTCCAAAATGGGTATTTATCACTAAGTATCTAAATATACTTGATGATTACAAAAAGTGAAGCCTCAGAAGAGCTTACAGCATTGACTCAGTCCCCCTTAGGTTTATCCACCTGAAAGCTTCCACTAGACACTGACCAGAGAGGACCCGAGGAGCTGACAGTCCGCACATGCGTGGTTTTGCACTTCTATCATGTATGACCGATGGAACCATCCGAATGGCTAGCTCAAGGGACAGGGAGAAAGTGCAGTGCGTTATGCGAGTCCTGTATCTCCTGAAACATAGAGAATCCACTGTTGTAATGTTTTTATTAATTCACTTAAGTTTTTTGAACGCCCCTTTCTTCCTTCACTCTCTGCTCACCCCCCAACCCTCTGTCCCCCTGCATGCCTTCATGACTCAGCGTGATTGTTGATATGCCTACTTGCCATGCTTTGATATAGGAGTGTAAGTAACTGGCGTCCCCTGGCAAAATCCCCTTAACTCAGTCACTGTTTTATCTCGTTCCACTATTTGTGAAAAATCAGGGGTGTGTTACTGGCTTTACTGGCCTGCAGTGTCAAGCTGTTGAGGACACCAGGTCTGTATCTATAGCGACCAGCGCTGGCAGCCTATCAGGAGAGATCACACAGTGCTGGCAGCCTATCATGAGAGACTTAAAAGGTCTGTATCTATAGCAACCAGTGCTGGCAGTCTATCAGGAGAGACTGAACAGGTCTGTATCTATAGCAACCAGTGCTGGCAGTCTATCAGGAGAGACTGAACAGGTCTGTGGCTATAGCGACCTGAAGAGCTGTTGCAGCCCATACAAGAGGGGATATCTAGGAATAGGTAGGACACTGTTAATGGACACATATTGCAAAGTGACTTGTTTTTGCAAGATAAAAATCAATGTGGGACAACCCCTTTAACTACTGCTAGACCTCTTTACTTTCCTGGTAACAGAGATCTAATGATCTAATGGACTGTTACTATTACCACTGTTATCAGTAACATGTATAGATGAGTTCCCTGCTAGCCTGCACCCAACAAAGTAAAAAATAAATCAACAAAAATAAAATGAGGGGAAAAACAGAAAGAAAGCCCATCATACCCAAACAAGTGCACATCTTCCCGAAGCCATAGCCACTAAGGACATGTCCCCACTGCACGGGTTTTCGGCCGGTTTTTTAGCCGGTTTGCGGTTTTTCAGACCGCCTGAAAAACTGGCCGAAAATGAGAACAATTGTGCTCTATGGAAAACCCGTGCAGCAGTCCCCACTGCACAGGTTTTGCCGTCGGTCGGTTTTGCCGCCGGCGGTCCGGCGGCAAAACATTGTAGAAACACAATCGTCTGTCCGGTTTCCCGACGGAAGATGTGCTTCTGCTCATCGCGGAGAAAAGCCGCCCCCCCCCCCGCGGCCGTGGGGACGGGCGCAAAACAGGACAAATACCGGCCGGCAAACCGACCGGTATTTGTCCTGTGCCGTGTAAACGCGCCCTAATTCTGGACATCTTCTATGACATGCATGGCTGCCACATACTCCTGTCATGCAGAATGTGCCTTACTCCAAACATACTATAGTTACTCCTGGCCACCACTCTTAAGCTGTTTACCCTGGCGCTACCTACTTTATGCCACTACCACTCATTTATTTCCACCAGGACAACTGTCATCCATATACACAGGCTGCGTCTAAAAGATAAGGGGGAGATACAATTAAACTAAAACAGGGTTTTACTCCCCAGAAATACAGTCATAAAGCTCCTATGTGATATAGCGTACCCATGTCTGACATCATAAAATACAAAGGGGTGCACTGATTAGCTGAAGACAAAGGTAAACAGATTATTACCAAATACATTGCTGTTCTGATTTTGCTCCCATTTGCTCCCAATGGTGACAGTCTTATCAGCAGAACACAAGCTTACATTTCTTACTGAAAAACTTTAGCCCTTTACAGCTCTGTAGCCTTCTGCCCTTGTGTTTAAAGCCTTCTATTACCAAAGTCCCTATAACAGAGCTGAAATGTCAGTCACTGCTGTAGAACCAGCCACAGCCTGAACAGGAGGTGCAACCTGAAGCTGTAGAACCACCCACAGCCTGAACAGGAAGTAGGAGCCTGATGCTGTAGAACTGCCCACAGCCCGAACAGGAAGTGCAATCTGAAGCTGTAGAACCACCCAGCTGTAGAACCTTTCTATTTCCAATGTCCCTCTAGCAGGCTCAGCTGGAAATAGCAGAGCTGAAATGTCAGTTACTGCTGTAGAACCACCCACAGCCTGAACAGGAAGTGGAAGCCTGAGGCTGTAGAACCACCCACAGCCTGATCATGAAGTGCAACCTGAAACTGTAGAACCACCCACAGCCTGAACAGGAAGTGCAACCTGAAGCTGTAGAACCACCCACCGCCTGAACAGGAAGTATGAGCCTGATCCTGTAGAACCACCCACAGCCTGAACAGAAAGTGCAATCTGAAGCTGTAGAACCATCCATACCCTGAACAGAACGTATGAACCTGAAGCTGTAGAACCATCCACAGCCTAAACAGGAAGTGAGAACCTGAAGCTGTAGAACCACTCACAGTCTGAACAGGAAGTGGAACCCTGAAGCTGTAGAACCACTCAGTCTGAACAGGAAGTGGAACCCCTAAAGCTGTAGAACAACTCACAGCCTGAACAGGAAGTGAGAACCTAAAGCTGTAGAACCACTCACAGCTTCAACAGGAAGTGGGAGCCTGAACAGGACATACAGCCTGAAGCTGGCTGTAAAGAACAGACTGTGTGAAACAGCCAGATAGGAAGACCCCTTTATTAAACAAATTGCCCTTTGACAAAGCAAGATAAAATACTGAAAATTTTAATTTTTTAATGACCAGTTTTCTTGAATGAGACAAAAGGAAATAATCTGGAAAAATGCTGGTGATTGGTTGCTTGCTTTTTTTTCTGCGATCACCAGCAACATTTGGGTCAGGCCGAAGTGTCCTGAACAAAATCCGATGTGCAACACTAATGTTAAAGGGGTTTTGCCACGATGTAATGTTGACGTGGGATCCTCCAAAATGGGTATTTATTCACTTTTCTAAATATATGTGATTACAAAAAGAGAAGCCTCTGAGAGCTACAGCATTGCTCAGTCCCACTTAGTTACTTATAAGTTTACATTAGACACGACCAGAGGAGCTGATCTGGCCGTTCTTGAGTGTTTGCACTTCTTATCTGATGACAAGGAATATGAAGGAGCTTGCAAGGGGCTGGGGAGAAATGTGCAGTGTGTGAGGCTTTCTGCTGTATAGAGAATCCACTAGTTGTAATGTAATTATTTTAGTAAACATTGTAGACGCTCCCTTGCTTCCTCGCTCTGCAAGGGGCTGGGGAGAAATGTGCAGTGTATGAGTCTGTCTGCTGTATAGAGAATCCACTAGTTGTAATGTCATTATCGTAGTAATCATTGCAGATGATCCCTTGCTTACTTGCTCTGCTCGGGCCCCCTCTCTCTCACCCCTGTAGCCGTTCATGACTCATGATTTGTTTATTTTCTGTCCTGAGCAGACAGGGCTGCCATCAGAAATTTCAGGGCCCCATACAGCTGAAGCGTCTGGGCCCCTTTTCCCCTTAAACCCCGCTTGCAGCAGGCCCCCTTCAGTCTCCGGGCCCAGTACAGCAGTACCCCCTGTACTGCCTTTACGGCGGCCCTGTGAGCAGATAACAGGTAAGGAAGTCACTTCTTGGCAAAACCCCTTTAACATACCTTCCTATTTTGCATCCAAGCTTATGTATTTTAACAATGTACACCACTGTCTGTCCACTGCAGGTCAGTCATAATTGAGACAAGGTTTCATATATTTTCAGATGTTAAATATGCGCGCAGCCTTCTCCCGCTAATTGAATCATACTTTCCAGGCGGACGACCAGTCTGAGGCCTACAGTGACTTGAACTTATTTCATATCCAGCAACCTGGGGTTCCTGCTGTGTAGACAGTGTACAGTGACCCAGGACACCCTAAAATAAATCCTCTCAAATCCTATTATCAGGGGTCATCTCTGGTTTAAAGTATCACTTTCCCCAGTGGATGTGTGGAGAGGAGGGAGCCTTCCTCTCCCGACCCGGCCTCGGCAGGACGCAGCGAGTTGACCCTTGTTGGAGAAGTCGGCGGCGCTGCTCAGAAAGGGTTATGTTTCCACTGGAAGACGATGGTGTGTGTCTGTGTGTGTGTGGTGGGGGCAGAGAGCAAGCAGAGGGGGTGAATCTGTTTGACATACGTTCGAGCCCAGATTTCAAGATGTCTGGAACAGCAGGATACAATTAATGACTACGAGAAGATGATTGTTGCAAGATGGTGCAATCCCTTCCTTACAATATTCTGGGCAACGTCCAACTCTGGGGAGGAAGGAAAATAGAATAATAATAATAAAAGGAGAAATAATACAATAATATGTCGCGTTGATGTAGAGACTAAAGCAGAAGTTGGACGCTGCCCATGAAATATTAGCGGGGAAACAAAGTAACGGCACTACTACTACTACTACTACTAGGGATAATGGGAAACAAATTGCTGCATCCTACAGAGGACGGTATAACATAGGGCACAGGGTATCAGCTACTAAAAGATCGGCCTTCAGACGGAAAGTGGTCTTTTATTATGCACATTATAGCGAGCGGTGCGTCAATTTCCAGTGAGAGGTTTTTTGGGAACTGTAATCATAAAACGGTGTTTAAGAAAATGGCCTCCTGTAAATATTTCCCCGTGTCATAGTCTCCTATCTCTATGACTTCATCCCTCCTGGGAGCTGTATAGGGAAGGGCTGCAGAACGGATTGCCCACCAGGAGGCTAGTGCGAGCTCTAGGAAAATATACAGGTTACTTCAAAAACGATCTGCAGTGATATACGAAGAAATGCTTATGTCTGTACACAGCAGACAAGGTGCTCACATCATAGAGGCCGCCTCTGCTGCTTCTATGGGGCCCAAGTAGAGCCAGTCTCATGCCATCCCTGTACAGGTCTTACAGGTGCTGACCCATTAGATCACAGGTGTCAAACTGGCGGCCCTCCAGCTGTTGGGAAACTACAACTCCCATCATGCATTTGTATAATCTATAACAGTGGGCATGATGGGAGTTGTTGTTTCCAAACAGCTGGAGGGCCGCCAGTTTGACACCCCTGCATTAGATGATGGGAGAGGATAGGGAAGGGGGTAAAATAGAACCAGAACCTTAAGTTATGGGTGGTTAAAGGGGTGTTCTCATCATACAGAGCCTGCTCTTTACAGTCAGCTTCACACACTCCCTTCCTGTTGAGGCTGTGGGTGGTTCTATAGCTCCAGGCTTCCACTTCCTGTTCAGGCTGTGGGCAGTTCTACAGCTTCAGGATCCCACTTCCTGTTCAGGCTGTGGGCGGTTCGACAGCTTCAGGCTCCCACTTCCTGTTCAAGTTGTGAGTGGTTTTACAGCTTCAGGCTCCCACTTCCTGTTCATGCTGTGGCCGGTTCCACAGCTTCAGGCTCCCACTTCCTGTTCAGGCTGTGGGCGGTTCTACAGCTTCAGGCTCCCACTTCCTGTTCAGGCTGTGGGTGGTTCCACAGCTTCAGGCTCCCACTTCCTTTTCAGGCTGTGGGTGCTTCTGCAGCTTCAGGCTCCCAATTCCTGTTCAGGCTGTGGGTGCTTCTGCAGCTTCAGGCTCCCACTTCCTGTTCAGGCAGTGGGCGATTCTATAGCTTCAGGCTCCCACTTCCTGTTCAGGCTGTGGGCGATTCTACAGCTTCAGGCTCCCACTTCCTGTTCAGGCTGTAGGCAGTTCTATAGCTTCAGGTTCCCACTTCCTGTTCAGGCTGTGGGGAGTTCTACAGCAGTGACTGACATTTCAGCTCTGCTATTTCCAGCTGTGCCTGTTAGAGGGACATTGGAAATAGAAAGGTTTAAACAGCAGAGCACAAGGTTGTAAAGCTCTAAAGCGTTAAAGTTTGTCAGTAAATTACATAAACAAGCTCATGTACTGCTGATAAGACACATAAGGGAGTGACATCACCATCCCAACCCCTTCTGGTAATGACTGTAAGAGCCCAGAGAGGTGATTGGTAACCTAGAGAAGCTCGTGTACACAAGCAGGAGATCAGAACTGCTTTAGCTCTGAAAGAAAGCAAAATCAGAACAGCAATGTATTTGGTAACAGTTCTTATTTAAATTTGCCCACATATTTAAAGCTGGTAACACCCAGCTGACAGAGGAACAGCACAAAACAGAGGTTTAAGGAAAAATGCTTTAGAATTGATTTCAAAGGGAACACAAGTAGTTACTAAAACAGACAAGTCATGAGATGACACAGGTCTATAGCAAGACTTCACTATTTCAAAGATTAACTAGTTATATCTAACTACAAGCGCATTAATTACATTTTAATAGAAAAGAATGTAAAATACAAATTCTTAATGGAAGAAAAACTCAACCCACCACTGCCCTTGCAGTATCTAGTATTTGATTTCTGCTCCTGTAGTGAATATACAGTACTCAGTTTTATAAAAAGAAGGAACTAAAGCCAACAAACCATCTTATATCACCAGATCCTTTGTTACTTAGAATAAAATACTATAATACATGTACAGATATATACACTATGAATAGAACACATGCAACATTTGATTTTATATATAAATATATAATTGGAAAAATGTGATTTATCTTTTAGAGGAAAGCTTGACATGAAATCTGGATTTTCGCAGCGACACCAGGGCTCCTGTATATATTTCATTTTATTTCAACCCAGTGCATTAGGGGAAAACATGACAGCTTTTATAATTAACAATGAAAGCAATAGTTTATTATTTATTATGCAGAATCTATATCTACTCTATTACATTATGTATCATCTGTATTTACTATATTATGCATCATGTATATTTAGTGTTCATTATAGTTATATGTTCAGTGTATTTTATATTATATATTCACATACATGTGTATGTGTATATATACACTCACCGGCCACTTTATTAGGTACACCTGTCCAACTGCTCGTTAACACTTAATTTCTAATCAGCCAATCACATGGTGGCAACTCAGTGCATTTAGGCATGTAGACATGGTCAAGACAATCTCCTGCAGTTCAAACCGAGCATCAGTATGGGGAAGAAAGGTGATTTGAGTGCCTTTGAACGTGGCATGGGTGTTGGTGCCAGAAGGGCTGGTCTGAGTATTTCAGAAACTGCTGATCTCCTGGGATTTTCACGCACAACCATCTCTAGGGTTTACAGAGAATGGTCCGAAAAAGAAAAAACATCCAGTGAGCGGCAGTCCTGTGGCCGGAAATGCCTTGTTGATGCCAGAGGTCAAAGGAGAATGGGCAGACTGGTTCGAGCTGATAGAAAGGCAACAGTGACTCAAATAGCCGCCCGTTACAACCAAGGTAGGCAGAAGAGCATCTCTGAACGCACAGTACGGCCAACTTTGAGGCAGATGGGCTACAGCAGCAGAAGACCACACCGGGTGCCACTCCTTTCAGCTAAGAACAGGAAAACTGAGGCTCCAATTTTGCCCAAGCTCATCGAAATTGGACAGTAGAAGATTGGAAAAAACGTTGCTGGTCGATGATTGTCTCGATTTCTGCTGCGACATTCGGATGGTAGGGTCAGAATTTGGCGTCAACAACATGAAAGCATGGATCCATCCTGCCTTGTATCAACGGTTCAGGCTGGTGGTGGTGGTGTCATGGTGTGGGGAATATTTTCTTGGCACTCTTTGGGCCCCTTGGTACCAATTGAGCATCGTTGCAACACCTTGTGGAATCTATGCCACGAAGAATTGAGGCAGTTCTGAGGCAAAAGGGGGTCCAACCTGTTACTAGCATGGTGTACCTAATAAAGTGGCCGGTGAGTGTATATATATATATACACACACACACACATATAGAAATAATAGAAAATGAACGCATAGAACATGTAAATATAATATATAAATACGCCTAAATGAACGCATAGAACATATAAATACTCATAAATGAACGCATAGAACATATAAATATAACATATACATATGCATTCTATGCCTTAATTTTCTATTATTTCTATATGTGTGTATATATATATATATATATATATATATATATATACACACACACATGTATATGAACATATGCTATAAAATGAACGCATAGAACATAAATATAAGTATATATGGTCTATGCATTCATTTTATATTATTTCTATATGTCTATATATACTTATATATATGTTCTATACGCTAATTTTATATCATATGTTCATATACATGTATATATATATATATACACACACATATAGAAATAATAGAAAATTAAGGCATAGAAGATATATACGAATGTTATATTTATATGTTCTATGCGTTCATTTATGAGTATTTATATGTTCTATGCGTTCATTTATGCGTATTTATATATTATATAATGTTCTATGCGTTCATTTATGTGTATTTATATATTATATGTTCTATGCGTTCATTTATACGTATTTATATATTATATTTATATGTTCTATGCGTTCATTTGTTCGTATTTATATATTATATTTATATGTTCTATGCGTTCATTTATGCGTATTTATATATTATATAATGTTCTATGCGTATTTATATATTATATTTATATGTTCTATGCATTCATTTTCTATTATTTCTATATGTGTGTGTATATATATATATATATATATATATATATACACACACACACACATATGAATATATAATATAAAATGCACAGAACATATAACTATAATGAACACTAAATATACATGATGCATAATATAGTAAATACAGATGATACATAATGTAATAGAGTAGATATAGATTCTGCATAATAAATAATAAACTATTGCTTTCATTGTTAATTATAAAAGCTGTCATGTTTTCCCCTAATGCACTGGGCTGAAATAAAATGAAATATTTACAGGAGCCCTGGTGTCGCTGCGAAAATCCAGATTTCACGTCAAGCTTTCCTCTAAAAGATAAATCACAATTATCCAATTACAACTTCCCGGGGGAGCGCTGCTTTGTATTACAAATGTAATTGAAAGATGTTTCCTAATTCTGAACATGATTACAGAGAGAAGCTGAGGGCAGACGGAATTAACCCGTTTGCAGCCGGATAAGTCAATGATATATATTGACATGTCTTGTTTTGACAAGTTGTGAAGACAGACAGTCACCATTCAGGCCACCCAGCCAGTCAGAGGCTTTCCTTATAGCTCACAATATAAAATATACCAGGCCTAGGAGTTGTCTCCATCTTTCTACTGTTTCTACTACAACTACTCATTAGAGTTGTCACCCAGCTTTACCATTCTCCTGAACAGAAAATCGGACAATTTATGGAGGACACTTTCCACAGTTTGTCTATTCAAGTAGATGCATCTAAGGGTGTGTTCACACAGGTACACGCCACAATACTACTGCTGTTGAAAGTATGCTCTGGCCAGTGCATACTTTCAACAGCGCTACGGCCCGGCCTCCTATTACTTTTGTTATCTCCAGTGCATACTTTCAACAGCGCTACGGCCCGGCCTTCTATTACTTTTGTTATCTCCAGTGCGTACTTTCAACAGCGCTACGGCCCGGCCTTCTATTACTTTTGTTATCCCCAGTGCGTACTTTCAACATCGTTATGGCCCGGCCTCCTATTACTTTTGTTATCTCCAGTGCGTACTTTCAACAGCGCTATGGCCCGGCCTTCTATTACTTTTGTTATCTCCAGTGAGTACTTTCAACAGCGCTATGGCCTAGCCTTCTATTACTTTTAGGCTATGTTCACACGGCTTAATTGCGGGACGTAATTACGCCCCGCAATTACGCCGTGGGGGCGGGGAGTGAGCGGGGGAGTGTGCGGGGGGGCCGGCACTTCGCCGGCCCATAGACTATCACTGCTAGCGGCGCGTATACGCCGCTAGAAAGTGACATGTGAATTATCTCCCCGCCCGGCGGCTTCGCCGGGCGGGGAGAGGAGAGACGTAATCCATAGTTCTCTATGAGAACTGTGAATTACCGTAATGAATGGGCCGTTTTCGGCCCGTAATTGGCGCACTCCGACGCGTAATTACGGACCGAAATACGGCCCATTTTAAGCTGTGTGAACATGCCTTTATTATCTCCAGTGCGTACTTTTACAGCGCTACGGCCCGGCCTTCTATTACTTTTGTTATCTCCAGTGCGTACTTTCAACATCGCTATGGCCCGGCTTCCTATTACTTTTGTTATCTCCAGTGCATACTTTCAACATCGCTATGGCCCGGCCACCTATCAGTTTCGTTATCCCCAGTGCGTACTTTCAACATCGTTATGGCCCGGCCTTCTATTACTTTTAGGCTATGTTCACACGGCTTAATTGCGGGACGTAATTACGCCCCGCAATTACGCCGTGGGGGCGGGGAGTGAGCGGGGGGAGTGTGCGGGGGGGCCGGCACGTCGCCGGCCCACAGACTATCACTGCTAGCGGTGCGTATACGCCGCTAGAAAGTGACATGTGAATTATCTCCCCGCCCGGCGGCTTCGCCGGGCGGGGAGAGGAGACGTAATCCATAGTTCTCTATGAGAACTGTGAATTACCGTAATGAATGGGCCGTTTTCGGCCCGTAATTGGCGCACTCCGACGCGTAATTACGGACCGAAATACGGCCCATTTTAAGCTGTGTGAACATGCCTTTATTATCTCCAGTGCGTACTTTTACAGCGCTACGGCCCGGCCTTCTATTACTTTTGTTATCTCCAGTGCGTACTTTTAACAGTGCTACGGCCCTCCACCTATTACTTTTGTTATCTCCAGTGCGTACTTTCAACATCGTTATGGCCCGGCCTCCTATTACTTTTGTTATCTCCAGTGCATACTTTCAACAGCGCTACCGCCCGGTTTCCTATTACTTTTGTTTTCCTCAAGGAATATTCCCCGGGTTATCATAGCTTATTGTCATATATGTCCTCCAACTTTGTCATATGATGTATCAGTGGTAACATGATTTACACATCTAACACTGTTTTGTTGACTCGTGGATTCACTGAACGGGGCAAATCACAAAGTAGTGCAACCAAATTTGTGATCTAATAGAATCACACTCCCTAATCCAATAATATTACAAACCCACCTAAAGGGAGAAAAAAAATAATAAAATATAAATTTTAATACAAATGCCAATAAAAGAGCATCACTCACACAAAACCAAAGACCCCCCCCCCCCCAAAAAAAATGATGCTCTTTTATTGGCATTTATATTAAAAGTTATATTTTATCAAATCACAAAGTAGCACACAGCTTTATATAGTACAATTAAAGAAAAATAGTCCTGACACTGGCCGTTCAATGAGAAAACAAAATGTCATGACAGCATTTAGCAAAAAAAAAAATTCTAAAAATTTTTTTTTTTTATTAAAAGTAATAGTAAAAAACATATAATAAGCCATAACATGTAAGCCAGTGAATCAAGTTTACACGTCATTTTTACCACACGGTAAATGCTGTAAAATTACATCTCACAAAGAATGTTTCCCAGGGGTTTTTTTTTTTAGTACATTATTTGGCACTTTTATTTATGCCATTGGGAAATACAAATTGTCCCAAAGAAAACATATGGCTATGCCAACCCAAAAAAATAAAATGTTATGGGGAAGAAAAACAAAAATGTTAATGTTAAAACTGGCAGCACTGGGAAGGAGATAAAAAGTTATCATTTTAAAGGGAATGTATCATCAAAAATGACTTGTTTAACTCACATTTTTATGTTCAACACATTTTTAAAGAATTTTTGGTTATATTTTTTTAAATTTTCCATATCACTTTCAATATTTTTAAATAATTCTTAAGTCCTGCAGTTTTCACTTTGGCCACTAGGCCTAATAGTAGTCTGACACTTCCTGTTCTGTAGAGAAAGATTCTCAGTTGTCTGCTAATTATCAGTACAAAGAGGTTCAAGCTGAAAGGAGACACCAGTGTGAATAGAAGATACAGGACCCACCAGTCACAAGAGGAGATGTCGCAGTTCACCTCCCTTCCCAGGTCACACACCATGACTAGAAAACTCTCCTATAGAAGTCAATGGGACTGAGTCAGTCTTAAGTCTCCTATGTGCATGAAGCTACTGTAAAGCAGGGCTCCCCAACTCCAGTCCTCACGCCCCACCAACAGGTCATGTTTTCTGGCTTTCCTCAGCATTGCAAAGGTGATTTCATTATGGTCAGTACATTCTGTGGGAGATCCTGAAAACATGACCTGTTGGTAGCCTTGAGGACTGGAGTTGGGGACACTGCTGTAAAGCATCTCTCTAAATACTGTTAAAGCAGTGCAAACAAGGCCTAGTGGCCAAAGTTAGAACTGCAAGACTTAAGAATTATTAAAAAATATTGAAAGCGTAAAAAAAAAAAAAAAAAACAAATTCCTAAAAAATGTGTTTAACATAGAAACGGGACTTAAACAATGACTAATTTTTTGATGACACATTCCCTTTAATACTTTATACTTCACAACAAATTCCTAATGTACGGTTGGTATGTAGGTGGGGTTTTTTTTATTTTATTTGATTGGTCAGAGTTTTTCTGATCATGACAGTTTTGTTTCAGATCACAAAGAACAATTACATCTCATTTGGGCAAATCCAGTATATATCTATATGCAGCAATACTCAGGAAGCTATCTATGGACAGTATGGTTAGCAGCGGCGGTAGCACATAGATGGGATTGTGCTGACAGTCGTCCTGAAACATTATGAGATTATCAGAAGAATGTCTACTGGTAACAAACTAACACGGTCAGAGGTTCACAAGGTAAAACAAAAGCAACAACATCACAGTCACATAACTGCACCTACTGTACAAATCACATATCATTTCATGCCAGCAGCAGGGAGTCAGCAATTCATTGAATATACCCTCAAAGCTCCATAGCAGATTCATTGACAACGGTACAATATGATTTTACCACAGATTTTGCGGCTGTTTAATTCACATTGAACAGTTCATTTCCATAAATCCAGTGGAAGAATGTACGTGTTTTTTGCAAAGCAATCAGTTTTGAAATCCGATCTCAGAAACTCCGAGCCGTGCAGGCCAAAGCTTGGTTTCTATTGAGGTCCTTGGGGATGGTTGACAGTCTCATCGGTCTCAAAATTTGTGTGAAAATCCGACGTGTAGCCGGGCCCTGACAACAGAGCCCCCCACTCCATGCTCGCATATTATCTCCTTGTATCTTAGGATAGAGACATGGTCATCCCAGGCAGGTTTAACTCACTGTCCAACAACATCTGTTGGAAGTCTTTTCCAAGCATCTACCATTCTTTCACTAATCGCTCCTTTTACATAGGCAAACACAGTGTCAGGCTGGGGTTTCTTAGGCCCACCAATGTAATTTATTCTTGGGGCCCACCAGTGGAGATGATACTTGGGGCCACCAGTGGAGTTGATTCTTGGGGCCACCAGTGGAGATGATTCTTGGGCCCACTAGTGGAGATGATTCTTGGGTCCACCAGTGGAGTTGATTCTTGGGGCCACCAGTGGAGTTGATTCTTGGGGCCACCAGTGGAGTTGATTCTTGGGTCCCACCAGTGGAGTTGATTCTTGGGGCCACCAGTGGAGATGATTCTCGGGGCCACCAGGAGTTGATTCTTGGGACTCACCAGTGAAGGTAATTCTTGGGGCCCATCAGTGGAGCTAATTCTTGGGGACCACCAGTGGAGATGATTCTTGGGGCCACCAGTGGAGTCGATTCTTGGGCCCATCAGTGGAGCTAATTCTTGGGGCCCACCAATGGAGATGATTTTTGGGGGGCACCATGAAGTTGATTCTTGGGCCACCAGTGGAGTAATTCTTGGGCCCCCCGTGAGATGATTCTTGAGGCCACCAGTGGATTTTATTTTTGGGGCCCATAAAAGGAGCAATTCTTGGGGCCCACCGGGGGAGATTTTCTGGGGGCCACCAGGAGTTGATTTTTGGGGTTTCCCACCATGAAGGTAATTCTTGGGGCCCTCATGGAGAATTCTTGGGACCCACCAGTGGCGATGATTCTTGGGGCCACCAGTGGGTTGATTTTTGGCCCATCATGGAGAATTCTTGGGGCCCACCATGGAGATATTCTTGGGGCCCCAGTGGAGTCGTTCTTGGCCCTCAGGGGAGAATTTTGGGGCCCCACCAGGGGAGATTTCTCGGGGCCACCAGGAGTTTTTCTTGGGACTCACCATGAAGGTAACTTTTGGGGCCCATCGGGACAATTTTTGGGGACCCACCAGTGGGGGGCTAATTCGGGGACCCACCATGGAGATGATTCGGGGCCCACCAGGGGGATTTGTTCTTGGGGGCCCACCTGGGTTGATTTTTGGGGCCCCCCAGTGGAGTTGATTCTTGGGCCACCATGGAGTGTTTCTGGGGCCACCAGTGGAGTGATTCTTGAGGCCCCCAGGGGAGTTGATCTTGGGCCACCATGGATCGGTTCTTGGGGCCCACCAGTGGAGATGAACCTTAAGGCCCACCAATGTAGATGATTCTTGTGGCCCATTCTACAGCTACTCTACTTGACTTCACATAACTCTTGCTTTCTGCCTCTCTTTCTCTGAAAAGTAGCCCCAGACCTGCCATACCCAGGAGCTTACCATGGGTTTCACCTGCTCCCCTGTAGGTCAGCCCTAGTCTGGGCAAACAATAGCTGTTTCAACAGAACCGCAATCTAATTGACACACATGAAAAGGGGTTTCCTCAGCCGGATATGACCGAGTATCGCTGCTGCACCCTCCAACTGTAATTTCGAATTCCTTAATGATACAACTATTTTTGGATTTGTGGTTTTTTTCCACACTTTCCATTTACATAGCTGCATAAGGGCCTGTTTTTGCAGGACAAAATGTACTTTTTGTGCCACTGAACATGCCTTATAATGTTCTGGAGTAGAACATTACAAAAAAAACCACAGCATTTTTATGGAGCTTTCATTCTAATGGAGTTCACTGTTCAGTAAAAGGTCCGGTAAGATCAAATTTGCAGAGTTTATGTTATGTTTTAGTAGTTAAAAAAAACAAAAAAAAACCTTTTTCTATTTTTTAGTTTGTGTTGCAGCGCCATTTTTTTTTTTTTTTTAAACCTATGGACCTGAGTGACGGCTAGTTTTTTGCAGACTGAAGTATACTGGTTAGTGGTACCATTCTGCAATTTATGTGACATTTTGATCACGTTTTATAACAATTTTTTGGAGACACGAAATCACCAAAATAAATCACACAGGACAGAGGTATACAGATAAGATGTTGGCATCTCTCTGATTTTCTTTGCTTGATAACAGTATTATACACATGGATGCAGTTAATGGTAGCAGCAATAGCAGCTGTTATAGGGCCCGGAGGCTGAGGGGGCCACACAGGTGCAGGAACGTTGTTGTTTACTGTCTGCTATATGACATTACTACATCACTTGATTGTTGCTTTTGTGGTGGGGATCCATCCCTGACTATTATAGGGCCCTATAAAGGTTAATCACATCCCTGGTGGGTTTTCTCAAAAATCGGAGGGACCCCCATTTCCACTGCCACATGCTTCCTTATGTTTAGGTACTCCTAAGCAGGGATTCTGGATGCCCTCTGGCAGGCTGGACGGGGCCCCCGGGGAACCCGGGGGTCCCCCCGGGTGGGCCCCCCCCGAGCCGCTGGGGGCCCCGGAGGCAGTGCCTTTCGCTCCCCGGGCCCGTCCGCGAATCCGGTCCGTGAGCGCCCGGACCCGCGTCCCGAGCGCCCAGAGCCCGGGGCCCGGTAGCTGGGGACTAATGCCCCCACTCCCGGGCTGCGCGGTGGTGCCGGAGCACAGCGCCACTAGCGCTGCGCTAGCTGCTCTCCCCGGCAGGCTGAACGCATTAGGCCTTCAGCCTGCCGGGCGCCGGCCCCTACTGGTGACTTTAGGCGCGCGGTGACGTCACTTAAACCGCGCCGCCTATGCAGGGCGGCAGGACCCGGGAGCCAGGTAAGTGATTTGTTGTTGTTTTTTTTTTAAAACAAACCTACAAGGGGGGCGCTGACTACGGGGGCTTGGCAAACAGGGGGCTCTGGTTTACCAGGGGGGCTCTGGCTAAGGGGGGGCGCTGACAACATGGGGGTCCTGGCTACAAGGGGGGCTCTGGCTTCAAGGGGGGCTCTGACTACAGGGGGGATATGGCAACAGGGGGCTCTGGGTACAGGGGGGCTCTGGCTACAGGGGGCGCTGGCTGCAAGGGGGGCTCTGGCAAACAAAGGGCTCTGGCTACAGGGGGGGCTCTGACTACAGGGGGGCTCTGGCTACAGGGGGGCTCTGACTACAGGGGGCTCTGGCTACAGGGGGGGCTCTGACTACAGGGGGCTCTGGCTACCAGGGGGGCTCTGACTACAGGGGGGCGCTGACTACATGGGGGTCCTGGCTACAAGGGGGGCTCTGGCTACAAGGGGGGGCTCTGACTACAAGAGGTCCCTGGCTACAAGGGGGCCCTGGCTACAAGGGGGGCTCTGGCTACAGGGGGCTCTGGCTACAAGGGGGGCTCTGGCTACAAGGGGGGCTCTGGCTACAAGGGGGGGCTCTGGCTACAAGGGGGGCACAGGCTACAAGGGGGGCTCTGGCTACAAGGGGGGGCTCTGGCTACAGGGGGGCTCTGACTACAAGGGGGCTCTGGCTACAAGGGGGGCTCTGGCTACAGGGGGGGCTCTGGCTACAGGGGGGCGCTGACTACTGGGGGGGCGCTGACTACAGGGGGGCGCTGACTACAAGGGGGGGCGCTGACTACAAGGGGGGCTCTGACTACAGGGGGGCTCTAAACTACAGGGGGGCTCTGACTACAGGGGGGCTCTGACTACAGGGGGCCCTGACTACAAGGGGGGGGGGGGGGTCTGACTACATGGGGGTCCTGGCTAAAAGGGGGGGCTCTGACTACAGGGGGGTTCTGACTACCGACCAGGGTCCCTGGCTACCTACAGGGGGTCCCTTGCTACCTTAAGGGGGACCCTGACTACCTTCAGGGGGGCCCTGACTACCTAAAGGGGGGCCCTGACTACAAAGGGGGCCCTGGCTACCTAAAGGGGAGCGGTGACAACAAGGGACGCCCCGACTACCTACAGGGGGGGCCCTGACTACAAAGGGGGCCCCTGGCTACCTAAATCCGAAAGGGGCCCTGACTACCTACACAGTAGCTAAAGGGGGGGCCCTGATTTCCTGCACACTAGCAAAAGGAGGCCCCTAACTACCTGTATACTACCTGAAGGAGGCCCCTAACTGCCTGAAAAAACTACCTAAAGGGGGCCTTAACTGCCTGTATACTACTTCATGGAAGCCCTAACTGCCTGTAACTACCTTGCAGCCTAAATAAAGGGGACCCTAACTACCTACAGCTTACCTAACTGGAGAAAACCACCTACCTACAGACGGGGGCCTTGCCTATTTGCCTACCTACCTAGGGTCTTGTCTACCAAACCTGGTAATATTAATTGAGAGGGCAGCAGCCCATAGTTGTAGCATTATCTCCAGGGGGTTAGTCTTCTCCCCACCTTCCAACCCCTTAGGATACTAGGCCTCTAAGTTAGGGCTTGTACCCGCTCTCCCACCCCTGCGTAGTTTGTACAGAGGTGGAAATGGGTAAAGAGATGCTGGAAAATTGAGGATTCGAAGATATGTGTGTTTAATTACTGCAGGGATGAGCTGTGGCCGGGACAAGTCATCATGGCGGTGTGGAACGGATGCAGAAGAGAAGGGAAAAAAGAAAAGATCATCAGATATGACGTCTCCGGTGAGTCCCTAATTGGAGGGGTTCTTTTACTTCTAGTTTGGATCGGTGTGTGCCCAAGGGACCCGTGGAGGGGTAATTTTATGTGGGTGGCGGGGGATATTGTATGTGGGTGGAGTGGGATATTGTATGTGGGGGGAGGGGGATATTGTATGTGGGGGAGGGGATATTGTATGTGGGTGGAGGGGGATATTGTATGTGGGTGGAGGGGGATATTGTAAGTGGGTGGAGGGATATTGTATGTGGGTGGAGGAGGATATTGAATGTGGGTGGAGGGGGATATTGTATGTGGGTGGAGGGGGATATTGTATGTGGGTGGAGGGGATATTGTATGTGGGTGGAGGGGATATTGTATGTGGGTGGAGAGGGATATTGTATGTGGGCCGGTGGGGGATATTGTATGCGGGTGGAGGGGATATTGTATGCGGGTGGAGGGGGATATTGTATGCGGGTGGAGGGGGTATTGTATGCGGGTGGAGGGGGATATTGTATGCGGGTGGAGGGGGATATTGTATGCGGGTGGAGGGGGATATTGTACGCGGGTGGAGGGGGATATTGTACGTGGGTGGAGGGGGATATTGTACGTGGGTGGAGGGGGATATTGTACGTGGTGGAGGGGGATATTGTATGTGGGTGGAGGGGGATATTGTAGTGGGTGGAGGGGGATATTGTATGTGGGTGGAGGGGGATATTGTATGTGGGTGGAGGGGGATATTGTATGTGGGTGGAGGGGGATATTGTATGTGGGTGGAGGGGGATATTGTATGTGGGTGGAGGGGATATTGTATGTGGGCCGGGGGGGGATATTGTATGTGGGTGGAGGGGGATATTGTATGTGGGGGGGGGGGATATTGTATGGGGGTGTAGGGGGTATTGTTTGTGGGTGGAGGGGGATATTTTATGTGGGTGGGGGGGATAGTGTATGTGGGTGGAGGGGATATTGTATGTGGGTGGAGGGGGATATTGTATGTGGGTGGAGGGGGATATTGTATGTGGCTGCTGGGGATGGATATTGTATGTGGCTGGTGGGGGAGGATATTGTATGTGGCTGGTGGGGGATATTGTATGTGGGTGGAGGGGGATATTGTATGTGGGGTGGGGAGATATTGTATGTGGGGAGGGGATATTGTATGAGGGGGGAGGGGGGTATTGTATGTGGTGGGAGGGGATTAGTATGTGGGTGGAGGAGGATATTGTATGTTGGTGGAGGGGGATATTGTATGTGGGGTGGGGGAGGATATTGTATGTGGGTGGAGGGGGATATTGTATGCGGGTGGAGGGGGAAAATTGTATGCGGGTGGGGGATAGTGTATGCGGGTGGAGGGGGATATTGTATGTGTGTGGTGGGGGATATTGTATGTGGGTGGAGGGGGATAGTGTATGCGGGTGGAGGGGGATATTGTATGCGGGTGGAGGGGGATATTGTATGCGGGTGGAGGGAGATATTGTATGCGGGTGGAGGGGGATATTGTATGCGGGTGGAGGGGGATATTGTATGCGGGTGGAGGGGGATAGTGTATGCGGGGGGAGGGGGATATTGTATGCGGGTGGAGGGGGATATTGTATGTGGGTGGAGGGGATAGTGTATGCGGGTGGAGGGGGATATTGTATGTGGGTGGAGGGGGATATTGTATGTGGGTGGAGGGGGATATTGTATGTGGGTGGAGGGGATATTGTATGTGGGTGGAGGGGGTATTGTATGTGGGTGGAGGGGATATTGTATGTGGGGGGAGGGGGATATTGTATGTGGGGGGAGGGGATATTGTATGTGGGTTGAGGGGGATATTGTATGTGGGTGGAGGGGGATATTGTATGTGGGTGGAGGGATAGTGTATGTGGGTGGAGGGGATATTGTATGTGGGTGGAGGGGGATATTTTATGTGGGTGGAGGGGGATATTGTATGTGGCTGGGGGGGGGGATATTGTATGTGGCTGGGGGGGGATATTGTATGTGGCTGGGGGGGATATTGTATGTGGGTGGAGGGGGATATTGTATGTGGGTGGAGGGTGATATTGTATGTGGGTGGAGGGGATATTGTATGTGGGGGAGGGGGATATTGTATGTGGTGGAGGGGATATAGTATGTGGGTGGAGGGGGATATTGTATGTGGGTGGAGGAGGATATTGTATGTGGGTGGAGGAGGATATTGTATGTGGGTGGAGGGGGATATTGTATGCGGGTGGAGGGGAATATTGTATGCGGGTGGAGGGGGATAGTGTATGCGGGTGGAGGGGTATATTGTATGTGTGTGGTGGGGGATATTGTATGCGGGTGGAGGGGATAGTGTATGCGGGTGGGGGGGGATATTGTATGCGGGTGGAGGGGATATTGTATGCGGGTGGAGGGAGATATTGTATGCGGGTGGAGGGGGGATATTGTATGTGGGTGGAGGGGGATATTGTATGCGGTCGCAGGGAGATATTGTATGCGGGTGGAGGGGGATATTGTATGCGGGTGGAGGGGGATATTTATGTGGGTGGAGGGGGATAGTGTATGCGGGTGGAGGGGGATATTGTATGTGGGTGGAGGGGGATATTGTATGCGGGTGGAGGGGGATATTGTATGCGGGTGGAGGGGGATATTGTATGCGGGTGGAGGGGGATAGTGTATGCGGGTGGAGGGGATAGTGTATGCGGGGGAGGGGGATATTGTATGTGGGTGGAGGGGATATTGTAAAGTGGGTGGAGGGAATATTTATGCGGGTGGAGGGGGATTTTTGTATGCGGTGGGGGGGGATATTGTATGTAGGTGGAGGGGATATTGTATGTGGGTGGAGGGGATATTGTATGCGGGTGGAGGGGGATAGTGTATGTGGGTGGAGGGGGGGTATTGTATGTGGGTGGAGGGGGATATGGGTGGAGCTACTTAGCCCTGTGTCTATGATATGTTAGACTGACAAATGTGAGATAGACAGATATGTGACTCACTTGCTATTGTAAATACACAATACAGTTCTGTTTTGCACACTGTATTATGTGGTAAAATGGGCCCCATTTATGTTCGAGAGGCCGGGAATATTTCATGTACAGTAGGGTGGGCCCCCCAAGATCAATTCCCCTGTGGGCCCCAGACCCCCCAGTCCGACACTGCCCTCTGGGCCAGTGCTCCCCAACTCCAATCCTCAAGACCCACCAACAGGTCGTGTTTTCAGGATCTCCCACAGAATGCACTGACAATAATGATATCACGTGTACAATGCTAAGGAGAGCCAGAAAACATGACCTGTTGGTGGGGCGTGAGGACAGGAGTTGGGGACCCCTGCTCTAGGCCATCTATTGATAAGACAACACTGGGAAAGCTACACCAGTACATACTAATAATGTCAGGCAGTTTAGGTAAAGCCCCTTCTGTTGCCTTAGATTGATGTGGATTGTGAGAGCGCTAATAGAATGGGTGTGGACTGAAAAGGGATTAACCCAAGTCTGGCTGAAGGACATTACCAACTTCTCAATATGACACTTCTCCAGGACATAAGAAGGTGGCTACACCCAGCTCAGACTACAGCCCAAAAATGTGAAGGTGGTATTAACACTTTTCTTGATAAAATACGTGTGTTTTTTTTTTTTCTTTATGTAGAAATTGTATATTTTGTAAATCCTGCTTCTCCCACAATGAGATGTAACGTCACACTCAGGAAGTTAAACTGCACCCGGGTTAAGGGAACCCCGGGCATTAAAATGCAGCAAGGAAATCCGGGAGGCCAAAAAGGGGCAATAAAAATTTTAAGGGGCGTCAAACCCAAACCTTTTGGGGTGAAAATTTCCTACGGAAAATAATATGGGGCTGTACTTTTGTGGGATGGGGTTTAAATTCTCCTTTTTTTAAAAAGGGGTTTTTTTGCCACAAAGGTAAACTTGACGGGGGGGGGGAAAAGTTTGAAAAAGAAAAAACAAACTTTTTTTAAACCAAATTCATGGGTTTTTTAAAAAATTTCCCTGCACCTTTTTTGTTTTAGCTGCTCCCTTATTGATCCATTTTTTTACAGCTCGTCCCAGGGGATACGACCAGGGTTTAGAGCTCCTCATTTCTGGTCCCCAACCTGCTCAGACATCACCTCTCCTCCATGCAGCTACTAAAAAGGGGTTTCAACCCCCAAAGGTGCTGTCATTCAACCCCCCCGTCCTCTTTTGCCCTTAGTAATTAGCCCAAACAGTGCAAATAAAAAAAAAAAAAAAACCCTCAACGGGTCTGTGCATTGAAAAGAGGTTTAAAATCCACGGGTTGGGGGTTTCCTGCAGGGGATTTGAAACTGGGCCACTTGGCCGGGATGCAAAAACTTACCTCTCACTACCCCACAATGCTTTACATAAACAGACTTTTTTGACTACAGAGGGGAAAAGGCCGGGTTTAAATCCTCCTGCGGGGTTCAAAAGGGATCGGGAAATTTCAAAAAAATCACAACACGCCCCTTCTGAGCACACAGAGTTTGAAGAGCGGGATTCAGGGGTTATGAAAGAATCGTGGAAAAACCCCCTTTGGGGGCTATCCTTTCCATATCAAATATTATTAGGATGTAATACAAGAAAAAGACAGGAGAAGAGGGGCTTCAATGCGTTCTAAAAGAAGGAAGGGATAAGACATCAGCAGGACTGAATATGAACACTGGAGTGACTAGATGTGAAGTGACCAAAGTGGTTGTATTCCTACAGACGTCCAGCATTACAAAGTGATATAGTAGATACATTGTCAAAAGACATAGGTGCATCAAGTCTAAGGGGATGTCCACACAGAGTATAGCAACGTGCACAGGTATGTGCCACAATACACCTTCATATGTACGTACTTTCAACAGCGCAATGGCCTGAGGCAGCTCTCTGCCTCCTAAACATTTGTGCCTGAAAGAGGCAACAGGTCACTTCGTTTTACAAGCATACACTACGCGCTTAGAAATACGATTGCAAAATCATTGGCGTCTGAACGACGACAATGATTTTACACAGCACTCAATGAGTGATGGACTTATAGCATGATTTTATCGTATTTGCAGGGTGTACTTTGGCGCAATTACCAGGGCTGTGGAGTCGGCAAACCAAAGCCCCGACTCCGACTCCTCAATTTCCCCAAAACCTCCCCACTCCCCATACACGGCGCCTGTTTAAGTGATAACTTACTGTAGTAAAATGGTAACTCAGGCTGTTTATCACCTTATAATACAATAATTTAAGCTATTTAGGTAGAACAGACACGGACAAGCAAAAGGGTAACAATGTTTTGATCTTTTGAACACTTGTGGGTAGAGTTGAAGAAAAAAGCTGTATTTGTATCAAAGTCCAGTCTGCACCAACATTGGGAATGTGTAGAAGAGACCTGGAATAAGATTTTGGTCAAGACATGCTTGAATCTGATCCAGAGCCCAGAAGGATTCAGGCAGTATTGATAACCAAAGGTGGATTTCCCAAATACTAACAAGATAATAAATTAACATTTTGATTTTGAGGAGCAAAACAGTAACAATGCAGTTACAGGAAAGAATCTACAGAACTAAGCAGATGCTAAATACTTGCAAGTCACATTTAAGTATAAGATCGGTAAGATGACTGTAAAAAAATTTACGTAGCCTCATGTACAAAGCTGTAGTGGATGGAGAGATATGGAGCCTGAAAGTCACAAGTTCCAAAACATTGTTACCATTTTGCTTGTCAGTGTAAAATATATTTATTGGATATGACTTTAGAACACAAAAAAAATTGTCAATATGCAAAACACTGCAGGAACATTCATGGAGTCTCTGAATTTGTTCTGAGAAATAGTATCGGCTCCATCAGATCCTGCATACATGACCTCACATCTGATCTCATTATTTCCAGGCTAGAGAACGGCCTCTCTACACTAACTTGGGTTCGGGGCAAAGCGGTGACCACAGGGGCAACATCTCTAACAATGTCAGGGTATAAAGGAACTGCCTAAGCCACCGTCAGTTTTGATGAATGGTTGAACTCTTCTACTTCTTTGAAAACAGGTGAAAAGTTTTGCCATGGGAGCAGAATCTTCTCCCCTGGGGCAGCGCTTTGCCTGCTCCATGTCATCAATTACACTCCTCATGTGATGAGGCTGAAGATATGGGAGCAGCAGCACTGGCCGGACCCAATTCCTCTTGCTCTTTGCATCGAACTAACTGGACCAACTTATTATATATTTTGGGAGTTGGAGTCGGTCCCTTATATGACGACTCCACTCCAGGACTCCGGCAATTACGCACCAAAGTACGACATGTGAACATACCCTAACCTATAACCCAACAGTGTTGATCAGGAGGAGGGCAAAACCCCTATGAATCAGAAAAAATTCCTTCCTGACTCCAAAGCCCTGGATCACATCTCCAGGATCTAGTCCCCATTACCTGTAATATTATATGTTTCAAGAAAGGCACCTAGGCTCCTTCTTGAACTTGCTCAATGACTCCACCATTGCAACCTTTTGTGGCAGTGAGTCCCATAGTCTCACTGCTCTTACAGTAAAGAATCCCCATCTATGATGGTGACGAAACCTTCTGTCGGGTTTTAACAGTCGAACTAGAGATCTCATGGGTTAAGGTTTGTCAGTAAGAAACATAAAAAAGCTCATGTGCGCCTGGTAAGATACAGCAGCGAGTGATGCCACCATCCCACCCAGGGTTCTAGAGCAGAGAGAGGTAGTTGGTAACCTAGGAAAGCTTGTATACACAAGCAGGAGATAAAAACTGCTCTAGCTCTGAAAAGAAGCAAAATCAATGCAGCAATGTGTTTGGTAATAGTCTTTATTTACCTTTGCCTACATGCATACTTAAAGGGGTTTTGCCAGGACGTGCCTTATCTGCTAAGAAGCTAATGTAAACAAGCCATGCTGAGCTAAAAGAGAGAGAGACACAGCCAGAGCACAGAGTCATGCATAAGGGATCGTGTGAAATGTTCACTCAAATAATCAAACTACAACTAGTAGATTCTGTATACAAAAGACAACAGCTTTCTCCACAGCAGCTTGAAAGCTCCTTCATGTTCTCTGTCATCAGATAAAGCAGGGTTCTACTCAGATAATCACACTACAACTAGTGGATTCTGTATACAAAAGACAACACCTTTTCTCCACAGCAGCTTGAAAGCTTCTTCCTGTTCTCTGTCATCAGATAAAGCAGGGATCTACTCAGATAATCACACTACAACTAGTGGATTCTGTATACAAAATACAACATATTTCTACCCGGTGCCTTGAACGCTTCTTCAGCTCCCTCTCATCAGATAAGAAGTGTGCTCTGCGCAAGCCCGACCAGCAGCTCTTGTCAGGTCATATTAATAGAGCTTTTAAGTAACTAAGGGCAGGTAAGGCAGCCTGTAGCTCTCTCAGGCTGCAATTTTTGTAATCACATATATTTCGAAAAGTGATTAAATACCCATTTTGGAGGCTCCCACGTCAACATTACATCCTGGCAAAACCCCTTTAAAGCTAATTAATGTGGTGAGAATACCACTTTACGGCTCCCGTAAAAGTGCAGGTAACAGTCCCTTCTGTATCAAAGGATGGATGGCGATGTGATGCCTCAGATGTGTATATTGTAGGATGAGCACTCAGGCCATGCTCATTCTTGTACTCCATCCCTCATGCACAATAAACATGGTAGAGCAGGCACGGTTCATGATATAATGATAGCACATAACAGACATCTCACTCAGCTTCCAGAGCATAACTCCTTCCTATGGGGACTTTTGTTGATGCTCTGGCACAAAGCAGATTTTGGCTCAGGGCCCTAAACGCTGAGCCCCAGAGTAAAGCTGCAGCAGCTGCTCTAAATCCAGCTGTACCACCCTGGAGAGAGGAATGCAGGTATTCACATCCCAGGAGACCAAAGCACATAATGAGAATAGAACATATTGCCCTCCAGAGGGCCATCGCATGTAAACACTCCAGTGATTACACCAAAATCTCAGGCCGGGTCAGCACTGTCATGACGCATGTGCCATTATTAAAAAACAAATCAATGGGATTGTAGGATCCCTCCCTGGGAAAGTGAGGTGTTCTTTTATAATATTTTGGTGCATTGGTGAACTGAATCACTTTTTTCTACTGCTTGTTTCCTAACTCCCAGAAATTAAAGGGGTTTTGCCAGGAAGAGAGTTCCTTACCTCCTTATCAGCACACAGTAGAATATAAACAAATCACGCTGAGTCATGAACGCTGCAGGGGAGAGAGGGAGGGGGTGAGCAGAGAGCGAGGAATAGGGGGGCGTCTCAAAACTTAACTCAAATAATAACATTACAACAGTGGATTCTCTATACAGCAGACACAGGCTCATACACTGCACTTTCTCCCCAGTCCCTTGAAAGCTCATTCATTTTCTCTGTCATCAGATAAGAAGTGTTTCACGTAAGCGCGGCCAGAATAGCTCCTGTCAGCTCCTCTGGTCGTGTCTAATGCAAGCTTTCAGGTAACTCAGGGGGATTAAGCAAAGCTGTAGCTCTCACAGGCTTCATTTTTTGTAATCACATATATTTAGAAAAGTGATTAAATACCCATTTTGGAGGATCCCACGTCAACATTACATCGTGGCAAAACCCCTTTAATAATGTTGTAGAGCAGGCATCCTCAAACTGCGTCCCTCCAGCTGTTGGGAAACTACAACTCCCATCTGCATTTTTAATCATAACATGGGAATGATGGGAGTTGTAGTTTCCCAACAGCTGGAGGGACGCAGTTTGAGGATGCCTGCTGTAGGGTGTCAAAGCAAAGATACAACTCATTGTATGGGAATCTCCTAATAGTCACAATTCCATACGTAGACTGAAACACAACAGCGGAGCCCTAAGGAAAAAAATTACACAGTAGCATTCTGCCATAAGGTTTGGTTTTCCCCGTTTTTGGAAAATAAACGTTACTTTTGTAAAATTTCGGGAGCTCCTGGGGGGACAAAAGGGTGCCATCTCCCCCTTTAAAAACCTGTAACCCATACTGGTTGCATATACCATAGTGTACCCTCTAGTCCACCATTTAAAGTGCTATGCGCACTATTACTGCTGATCCTCACCTATGGAAGCACTCCAGCACCTTCTTAAAGGGACACACCCTTTCTGCCTTCTGCCTGATCCAAGTCTTTGCTATGTTACTGCTTCCAGGTCATTTGGATTTGACCCTGGCTCTTCCACTTGTATTTGTTTGCTGCCTGCCTTGACCACTGTCCAGACATGGATTTGATTCTATGCTGCCTACCCTGACTCTTAAAGGGGTTTTGCCACGATGTAATGTTGACGTGGGATCCTCCAAAATGGGTATTTAATCACTTTTTCTAATACATGTGATTACAAAAAGTGAAGCCTTGAGGCTACAGATTCTCAATCCCCCCTTTGTTTCTTTGTTTACATTAGAAAGAAGGACACGACAGAAGCCGACTGACCGGGGTTTTTTGTTTGCACTTCTTATCTGATGAAGGAGTTTTCAAGGGGGCTGGGGGGGAAAAAAGTGCAGTTTAGAGGTTTGCTTTTATAGAGGAATCCCCCCGTTTGTAATGTAAATTTTTTGAGTAAACTTTGCAGACACTCCCCGCTTTTTCCCCGCTCCCTGCTCACCCCCCTACCCCTCCCCCGTCTCTCAGCGTTTTGTTTTCTTTCTCCTGAGCAGAAAAAAGGAAGGGCTCACTTTGTGGCAAAAAACCCCTTTAACTTGGGGCCCGTCTATCACCTTTTTATCTGTCGCACACAGGACATCAGTTGTAGCCATAGGAGACTGTGAGGATTGATCATCACCACCAAGTGCACTTTATGGTGTGTTCACATAGGGTATGCGGTTGTGTACGGGTACGCGCGCCAAAAACGCTTTCATCAGCCCTGTGAAAGTATGGCCCGGCCCCTGGTACTTTCCCCGGAGGCACTTTTACCTCGATGGAGTGATAGGTTTAGGGTAGAAATATTTTATAAAATCATCGCCAACAAATGACAATGAAAGATTTTTAAAACAGCCCAAAGGTCTGGGCTTGGAAATGATTATAGGGATTTGCAGGGCGTAATTGGAAAATTTCACCCAAAAATGTGGTAAAAATACCCAATGCGAACAATCCCCAAAAAGGGGTTGTCTCACTACCTGATTCATCTTACCTTGCCCTGTTTTCTTGGTTTTTTTCAATTCAGGGGCTTTTTTATTGATTCCATTAGCGGGCAGTAGAAGTCGGTTTTGCTATAGAAACCAATGCGGAGCCATTAGTAGAGATCAAACGGGTCTGAGCTATAGCAAACCAGTGCGGGCCCCCTATCAAGAAAAGACAAACAGGTCTGCACTAAGGGGACCTGAGGAGCTGATGCACCCATCAAGAGGGGATACTAGGAATTGGTAGGACACTGTAATGGACACATATTGCAAAGTGATTTGTTTTTGCAAGATCTTTAACATAAAAAGCAGCAATCCTTGTAGTGAGACAACCCCTTTAAACTCTGCTTTTCAGCCACATGCCAAGTCCTGTGCATAAGCAAGTGGATTCACCCCCTACCATTAGTTTTAGTATATTTTCTGTATCAATTTCCCCCAGTTTTTAAGATCATTGCTACATTGCTTACTTTTAGAGGTGAAGGCTAGGTCTATACAGCACTTTGAAAATGCTGCCAAAGATCTTTAACATAAAAACACAATCCTTGTATGAGAAAACCCCTTTAAGTATGAAAAAAAAACCCATTTTATTCCTGGGCAGCCCTAAACCTACTTTGCCCCGCCATGTCCCCCCTGATTTTTTTCACGTGATTTAGATCTTCTGTGCTCTGATGGACAGGGGGGTGCAACAAAATAAACCAAACTTTATGTGATGACTGCAGGAGCATTGCAGATTGTGCACAGCTGTATTGGACAGACTCCCAAGCTGCTGATTTTCTAGACAGAGAAAGTGGAGGATGATGGAGGGAAATATTTGGAATCTCTTTACTTCAAAGGCCAAAAGAGTGATAAGGAAGATCTGTGGAAAGCAAAAAAACGAGCTCTTGGGCTACCAGGAGCAAGGAATGGACCGTATCAGCCATAATAACGCAAGATAAAGCTATGGGAACGGTCAACAAGATACTTAAACAGCTTATTTTTTCCCAACAATATTTGAAAATCTTATTTTTTTTCTAAAGATGCTAGTGTCTTATTTTTTTCTCCCAAAAATATAGGGGCTTTTTTTTTTCATAAAAAAAACATTTTTTTTTTTATTCTAAATGTACTAGAGCCTGTGATGTATGTCAGTTTAAAGTGATGATTATTAGTACGACGACCCAAAAATTTTGGCGCACCTTTTGATTTTCTGTTATTTTATGACAAAAGAAATTGTAATTTACACTGAAGGCATCAAAAAACCTGAATTAAACCGTTTGGGGAAATTATGTACTTAAAAAAAAAAGTGTGAAACAACTGAAAAATGCTTATTTTAGGTTTTTTCGCCCCTTTTGCTGTGATGACTGCTTTGCACACTCTTGGCATTCCTTGATGATTCCGAGGTGTCACCTAAAATGGCCCCCCAACTCTTGAAGGAGTTCCAAGATGCTCCCCCTTTGTTGGCCCTTTTCCCTTCACCTGCGTCCAGCTCCCCCCAAACCATCTCGATTGGGTTCAGGTCTGGTGACTGGGAAAAGGCGGGTTATCGGCGCAGCACCATCACTCTCCTTTTTGGGTCAAATCCCCTTTACACAGTTGGAGGTGTTTGGGGGTCATTGTCCTGTTAAAAAAATAAATGATGGTCCAATAACGGCAAACCTGAGGGAATAGCGCCGTGAAGATGCTGTGGTGACCATGCGGTTCAGTATTCCTTCAATTTTAGAAAAAATCCCCAACAGTTGTCACCAAAAAAGCACCCCCCCCCCCCACCCCCCCCCTCCTCCATGCTTCACGGTGGGAACCAGGCCCCCCCCCCCCCCACACCATCACCCCTCCTCCTCCATGCTTCACGGTGGGAACCAGGCCCCCCACCCCATCAAACCCCTCCCCCCATGCTTCACGGTTGGGAAAACCGGGGCCCCCCCACACCATCACCCCTCCTCCCCATGCTTACGGGGGGAACCAGGCCCCCAACCATAAAAAAACCTCCCCCTCCATGCTTCACGGGTGGGAAAACAGGCCCCCCCCCACCCCCATCCCCCCCCCCCCCCTTTCCCCCTCCATTTCCCCGGGGGGGAAACCGGGGCCCCCCCAACTATACAATCCCTCCTTTCTTCAGGGTTTTGGAACCAGGCCCCCCCCCCACACTATCCCCCCTCCTCTCCATGTTACGGGGGGGAAACCAGGCCCCCCCTCCCCCAACTATCACCCCCCCTCCTCCTTTGCTTCATGGTGGGAACCAGGGCCCCCCCACACCATCACCCCTCCCCTTCCATGCTTCACGGGTGGGAACCAGGCCCCCCCCCAACACAGCCCCCTCCCCATGCTTCAGGGTGGGAACCAGGCCCCCCCACACCATCACACCCCCTCCTCCATGCTTCATAGTGGGAACCAGGCCCCCCCACACCATCACACCTCCTCCTCCATGCTTCATGGTGGGAACCAGGCCCCCCCCACACCATCACCCTTCTTCCATGCTTCCGGTGGGCCCCCCCAGGCCCCCCACACCACACACCCCCCCCTCCATGCTTCATTGGGAACCCCCCATGCCCCCCAAATCACACCCCTCTTCCATGTTTTCACGGTGGGACCCAGGCCCCCCCACACCATAAAAACCCCTCCCCCTCCTGCTTCATGGGGGAACCAGGGCCCCCCCCCACACCACACACCCCTCCTCACATGCTTCATGGTTGGGAACCAGGCCCCCCCCCACAATCACCCCCCCTCCTTTCCATGCTTCACGGTGGGAACCAGGCCCCCCCCCACCCGCACACCTCCGCCTCCATCCTTCATGGGGGAAACCATGCCCCCCCACACCATAACCCCTCTCCTCCATGCTTCACGGGGGGAACCAGGCCCCCCCCACCACACCCCTCCTCCTCCATGCTTATGGGGGGGAACCGGGGGCCCCCCCACCATCACACCTCCTCCTCCACTTCACGGGGGGGAACCCCAGGCCCCCCCCAACCATCCCTCCCCCATGCTTCATGGGGGAACCAGGCCCCCCCCACCATCACACCACCTCCGCCAAATGCTTCATGGTGGGCCCAGCCCCCCCACCCCCATCACTCCTCCATGCTTCATGGTGGGAACCAGGCCCCCCCACACCATCACTCCTCCATGTTTTCTGGTGGGAACCATCCCCCCCCCACAACATCACCCCTCCCCCCCCCTGCTTCACGGTGGGAACCAGGCCCCCCCCCCCACCATCACACCCCCTACCTCCTGTTCTGGTGGGAACCGGGGCCCCCAAACCAAAATAAACACCCCTCCTCCATGCTTCAAACGGTGGCCCCAGGCCCCCCCACACCATCATCCTCCATGCTTCATGGGGGAACCAGGCCCCTCCCCACACCATCACACCCTCCTCCATGTTCTGGGGGAACCAGGCCCCCCCACACCATACTCCTCCTTTTGCCTTTCCATGGGGAACCAGGCCCCCCCCCCACCCATCACTCCCCATGTTCTGGTGGGAAACCCAGGCCCCCCACACCATCCACCCCCCTCCTCCCCCCATGCTTCCGGTGGGGAACCAGGCCCCCCCCCACCCATCCCACCCCCTCCCCCCATGCTTCATGGGGGAACCGGGGGCCCCCCCACACCACACAACTCCTCCCCCCATGGCTTCATGGGGGGAAACCCCAGGCCCCCCACCCATCAACCTCCTCCTCCATCTTCACGGTGGGGAACCGGCCCCCCCACACCATCAACCCCCTCCTCCATGCTCCTGGTGGGAACCAGGCCCCCCCACACCATCACACTCCCCCTCCATGTTCTTGGTGGGAACCAGGCCCCCCCACACCATCATAACCCTCCCTCCGGGCTTCCGGTGGGAACCAGGCATGGGTCCATTGTTCACCTTTTCTGCACGCACAAAGACAGGGGGTTTAAACCAAAAGATTAAAATTTTTGGACTAATCGCCCAAAGCACAGTTTTCCCCCATTTTAATGTCCATTCCTTTGTGTTTTTACCCCAAGTCTCTTCTGCTTGTTGCCTGTCCTTAGCAGGGGTTTTTTCCTAGCAGCTATTTTTACCATGAAGGCTGCTGCACCAGTCTCCTTTTAAAAAAGTGTTGAGAGATGTGTCTGGCTAAACTTGTGGGGCATTGACCCGCTTCTAATCTGGTGCTGTTAACCCGCGATTTCCCCGGGGGTAAAAAGGGATGACTTTTTCCTCCGCAGCAGAGGTGACTTGCTCTTTTCCCTTTTCCCGGGGCGGGGCCTCATGGAACCTTTTTTAAAGGGTTGATGGTTTTTTGGGCCCCTGCCTTTGGGGGCATTTCAAGGTTTTCCCCCCAAATTTTTCGGTTTACTGACCTTCCTTTTTTAAAGTAAAAAATGGGGGCTTGTTTTTCTGTACTTGTGCTTTTTTTTGCCCTAAAAAAAAATTCTAAAAACCATTCATAGGGCTATCGCTGTGTACCACCGACTTCTGCAAACCCCAAATGATGGCCCAACCCCATTTATAAGGCAAGAAATCCCCCCCTTATTAAAAATCAGGGTGACCCTGTGAAGTGAAGACCATTTCAGGTGACTGCCTCTAAAGTCTCAAGAGAATGCCAAGAGTGTCAAAGAGGGGTCAAAGCAAAAGGGGGAGGAACCCCCGAATTAAAAAGATTTTTTCAGTTGTTTCACACTTTTTTGTTAGTATTAAATTTCCCCATGTGTTAATACTAGTTTTATCCTTTTAGTTGAATCTACCATTTTTTATTCATTTGAAAATAAAAAAAAAATTTGGAATAGAAGGGCTCCAAACTTTTTTGGGTTTTACTGTATGTTTGGTTTCCCCGAAAATAAAAAAACATCCCCCAAAATAAACCCCAGTCAAAATTTTTTTAAATTAGAAATATATAAGGCCTTCCCCAAAATAAACCAAAGGAAAAAATTTTTTAAGCCCAAAAATTAAAGGCCTTCCTGAAAAAAAAGACCCAGCGCAGCCATTGTACAGCTCCCCCCCTCACCACACATTTGGCTTGTTTACAAGGTTAATTCGGGACGTAATTACGCCCCGCAATTACGCCGTGTGGACGGGGCGGCGGGCGGGAGCGGGGGAGTAAGCAGGGGGGGCCGGCACTTCGCCGGCCCATTGACTATCACTGCTAGCGGCGCGTATACGCCGCTAGAAAGTGACATGTCAATTATCTTCCCGCCCGGCGGATTCGCCGGGCGGGGAGAGGAGACGTAATCCATAGTTCTCTATGAGAACTGTGAATTACCGTAATGAATGGGCGTTTTCGGCCCGTAATTGGCGCACGTCGGCGCGTAATTACGGACCGAAATACGGCCCATTTTAAGCCGTGTGAACATGGCCTTAGCGTTAGCAGATCATTTAGATAGGTCTTACCTTGTCTGGGAGGCTACCTGGGCAAGAGGTGCTCATTTAAGAAAAGTGCTATTGATAGGCATGAGAGATTGGGGCCAAGGATACTAAAAGAAATGGCGTCACAAGAAACTGATCATGAAATTCTGGGTTTGGAGAGTTGTGATGATGATGATGATGTTCCAGAAGATGATGACGGTCTTTGAAGAAATGTTGCTTTTTGTTCATAAATACCAGGAATGGTAAATGTGTCATAGATTATTGTACATGGAAATAGTAACAAGAAATTCTTGATTGAATTTGGTTGATGATGCAAATGTTTGTGATAACAGGACTACAGTTTATTAATAAATGTTGTTTTTTTTGGTTCAACAATAAATGGAGCCAAAAATTAATATAAGACACTGTCATTTTCAGGGAAACAGGGTAAATTAGTAAATAGTAAGTTGTTTTGTCTCTCTTCTCTGCTTCTTTGCCATGCAGTTGAACATAATCGATTGTTCTCCGTTATCAGCCTTTTCCGGTTTGTGAAAGAATATGTTACCGTTGGAAGGATCTTGGCCATGATCACATTGGGGCAGATTTATCAAGGCAGTTGCGCCAGAATTCTGGCTCAATTTGCGCCAAAAACAAGCTTTTCGCCACATTTACTACATGTTTTAGACAGTTTCAGGCGCTTCTGCGCCGTTTCCGACAAAGGGGTGTGGTTTCGTAAAAGGGGTGTGTGGTTTCACGTAAAGGGGCGTGGCTTAAAAGCGACCAAAAATGCGCCATGATGTGCGACCAAATTCTGGCGTAAATGTAAGCCAACGTAAAGATGGTGCAAACTGAGACTAGACAGTTCTGACCTGCACCAGATTTATCAACACTATGATAAATGTGGCGCATTGTAAGGCTATGTTTGCTCGGCTTATTTCGGGGCGTATTTACGGACGTATTTACGTCCGCAAATACGTCCCGAAATACGTTTCAAATACGTGTCGCAAAGTGCGGCACGTATTTCGCATCGTAAATACATTCCCCATTCTTTACTATGGGGATTTACTTGCAAAATACACCTCAATAAGTGACAGGGGACTTAATTTTACGATCGTTTTTACGGACGTATTTACGCCCGCAAATACGTCGCGAAAATACGCCTCGTGTGAACGACGAGGTGTATTTTACATTGGAATCAATGCTAATCTAATTGTTCATTATTTGAAACGTATTTCAGGACGTATTTACGGACGTAAATACGTCCGTAAATACGCCCCGAAATAAGCCGTGTGAACATAGCCTAAGACTGTCTAGTCTAAGTTTACACTGTATAAAAGTAAGACACTACTGATAAATCTGCCCCAATATGTTTTCAGTAACATTGATATGGTGATGATATCAGCAGCACGCTTAGTTACAATTGGTTCTCCTTACTTATTTACACAGTGAAGAATACCTGAGCTGCCCCCCTCAGGTGCTGCCTAGGACTCTGGGTTTCTTCTGACCTGTGTTTACAGGAACGTCCTACGCTCCTATCAGCTACTGCAGAATTTAATACAGAGAGTCAGCCTTACACGCGGCTCCTCCTTTTGGCGGCCTCATTCATCCTCTGCACCTCCACTCATAGACAAATTTTACAGCCCCGTAAGATCGTCTATCGGCTGTTTAATCTTTCTCGGAAGTTCTTTCATCAGTGTTTGCACTGCAAATCCTTGACCCGACGTAGATAAAACTGAGAGTGAAAGACTCTCAGGAAGAGAAATCTGGAAAAAGTCATTACATTTGTACAACAGCCGCCCTTAACCCTTTTACTGACTAGTCTATCAAGTGCCTTGGACGCACGTTTCTCAGGGAACCCTGGCTGCTCAAGAGTTAACTCTGTGACAACACAGCGGTAACTAATATAGAAACTCAGATAGACTCCGAGAAAACTTCCGACCGTAAAGGAATGCTGGGAGGTGTAGTGCTGCAAATGGTGATCTGATGACCTGCGAGTTCCCAAGCTTAATAATAATAATAATAATAATAATAATAAAAACTGTCCACGAGGTCTATTCATTAGTAAACCTCCTACTGCCACAGAGAGAATCAGCGCTGGACCTAATTAAAAATTTAAAAAGTTGTTGCTTTATTGGAAGACGCATTCACTTCATCCAGTTCCATACATATAATATACACTTAGCTTATTTACTAATAATAATAATAATAATAATGGAAATTGACAGAAGAGCTACTTAAAATGTTACTAGGCCAAAGCAAGGCTGGGTTCACACCACATTATTGCCAAAATTCAGAGGCATCACTTCAAGCTCTTGGGTGCTAGTGCAAAAAGTGCAATGGGGCGCCCCAGTAACCATGCACCATTTATAATACTGGTGTCTTCTTATGTGGCAGGTATCCAGGGCCGCCATAAAGGCAGTACAGGGGGTACTGACGTACGGGGCCCGGTGAAAGAAGGGGGCCCGCTGCAAGCAGGGTTTATGGGGAAGGGGGGCCCAGACGCTTCAGCTGTATGGGGCCCTGAAATTTCTGATGGCGGCCCTGCAGGTATCTGTCAGGGTATAGGGGGAAAAAAAAAATGTACCCTGACAGATACCGTGACATAGCTGTGATGGCCCCATAGAAGCGAATAGAGAAAACATAGTGCTATGTGAACTAAAGGTGCGTTTACACTGCAAAGGACAACATCTGCTCGGTTTTGACCTCAGCAGAACCGTTCATTACAACCGGTTTTTGACACAAAAAACAGTCGATTTTTCGGCGGTTTTGGTTTTTGAATGGCTTTTGTCAGTGATTTTGTCCAGGTTTCCCCATCGGTTTTTGGACGGTTTTTCAAGCAAAGTGTACTGAGTGCAAAAGTATTCCTGACTGGTGCAAGAAACCATGTGATTTTTTTCTTATCTCCAGCCAGTGGTCACTCCTGAGATTCCAGTGGCAATCTTGGACTTGTCTCAGCAAGACATTGATTGTGTGTGCTCCAGGCACTTAAAAAAAAAAAAATCATATAAAACGAGTTGTGCAGTAACCACCGCAGCATCAAGCACCAGTAGCGGCAGTATGCTTTGGGAGACGTGCTTTGTCCTCTTCTATCCGAACCAGGAAGTGCTTTGCAGGACCTTCCTGTTCTAAAAAAAAAGTGCAAAAGGAAAAAAAAAATACACCCTGCAAAAATATACCCACTAAAGGTGGGATCATTCTTCACTTTTTTTTTTTTACAAAAAAACTAAAACCGCCAAAAACCCGCCGCAAAAACCACTCACTCACTTTCTGCTCGGATTATATTGACTCCAATGTTAATTTTCCGTCTGGAAACCGGTCAGAAGAATGAACAAGTTGTAAGTTTTTTCGGACCGCCGGCGGCGTGAAAATCTGTTCACTGGAAAATCCGTGCAGTGGGGACTGCTGCAAAGATTTTCTATTAAATTCTATGGGGATCGTTGCATGTCGGTTTTCAGACAGTTTCTAAAACCGCAAACTGTCTGAAAAACCGACCAAAAAACCTTGCCTTGGGGACAAGCCCTAAATTGGCTCTATTTGTTGGCAGTACACAATTTCTTTTTATATATTTTATATATATATAATATATATATATAATATATATTATATATTACAATATATATATATATATATATATATATATATGTGTATATATATATATATATATATTATATATAGATAGATATATATAGATATATATATATAGATATATATATATACGATTATGACCATGCCAAATTTATATATGTATATATATATATATATATATAATATATTATATATATATATATTATATATATATATATATTTTATATATATATATATATATAGATATAAATTTGGCATGGTCAGAATCATACCTACATACAGGGCTGCCATCAGTCATCTATTAACAGTTTCAGGGCCCCATACAGCCAAATGGGGCCTCCAAATTTGGCTGTATGGGGCCCCTGACAGGAGTACTGCCTGTGCTGCCCTATTGGCACCCCTGCCTACATGTATATAATTTACAACACATGCTGAATGATAGAAATGCAGTCTATGTTCTGCACAGTGCAGCAGACAAAAACAGCAACAAAAACAACAACTGCCAGCATGTATGCAGCCGTCAGCAAATAATGGGAGTTGTAGTATGACAGAAGCTAGAAAGCCACAGGCTGGGTACCGCTGTTCCAGTATCTTCTTCTTCATAATCACTTATAATCTCTAAGAAGGTCTGTGAGGTGTGACACAATTTGTGAGACTGCAAGCAACGTTTTAGTACATAGCGTATAAACCAGTTCTAAGGAATTATCAAGTAAACGGCTGACGGGCTGCATTGCTGTTGAGTATAATCTTCACAAGGCCAAAGGTTAACCAAAAAATTGACCTGGAGCAGCAAACAGTGCTACTCTGTAATCCCTATGGCAATCTGACAAGCAGGCTATAAATATCTCCCTTCCCTGCACATGGGCAGGGAGCATCGGCTCTGTAATAACACAGCGGCCTGACAACATCTGTGGGCCTCACATGGAGCATCAGGTCTCTGGGGGCGCTGTTATTGCATACAGAAGGTAGCAATCAGGAGCTGGGATGCCCATGGTCAGGGGTCAGTGGAAGGGGCAGCCCCCAGCTACTCCTGCTGTCCTGGTGTCCTGTCACAGGGTCTACAGGCCAGGCAAAGCAAACAAAGTGAAAAACTCCAATCACAAACAGACTGTGACCTCCTCTGGCCTCCAGTGGTCACTGTGAACACAAACTTCCGGTGCCTGTCCGGGGATGGGGGGTAAAGACGACTTATTGGGACCCTAGTTGTCATTCAGTCATCCTAAAATCAAATCAGCCTTAAAGGGCCAGTGCACCAAAGACACACTTTGGGGGGCTGCGTTTCTTTCCCAGAAGCAATGCCCCTCTTGTTTATGGGTTGTGATAGGGGTTTATCTAAATAAGGTTGAACTGCAATACCAGGCATGCTATGATTTTCTATGATCAGATGACACCCTTAAAATTAAACTTTTGTTCTATGCAGTGTCGGACTGGGGCGCCTGGGGCCCACCAATGAAGGTTATTCTTGGGGATGATCATGGGAATTGTTCTCGGGGCCCATTCTACAGCTACTGGTAAATGACTGCACATACTGAGCATGAATCTTGCACTCTGCCTCTCGTTTTTCTGCCTCTTTTTCAGCCCCTAACTTGCCAAGCCTAGGTGCCCCCTATGTCTGTGGGCCAGTCCATGCCTGGGCCTATGTTATGTGGTTTACTGCTGTCTGTGTTTGAATCTCTGTAAGGGGATGTTCACACGGGGTGTTGGATCCGTTTTTAGATGCGTGTTTGGATCTGAACCCAAACCCGCATCTAACAATGTGCAGTGTGATTACATTGCTTTCTATATAAAACCTGCATCTAACAATGTGCAGTGTGATTACATTGCTTTCAATATAAAAAAATCATCTAACAATGTGCAGTGTGATTACATTGCTTTTCAATATAAAACCTGCATACTAACAATGTGCAGTTGTGTATTACATTGCTTTCAATATAAAACCTGCATCTAACAATGTGCAGTGTGATTACATTGCTTTCAATATAAAACCTGCATCTAACAATGTGCAGTGTGATTACATTGCTTTCTATATAAAACCCGCATCTAACAATGTGCAGTGTGATTACATTGCTTTCTATATAAAACCCGCATCTAACAATGTGCAGTGTGATTACATTGCTTTCTATATAAAACCCGCATCTAACAATGTGCAGTGTGATTACATTGCTTTCAATATAAAACCTGCATCTAACAATGTGCAGTGTGATTACATTGCTTTCAATATAAAACCTGCATCTAACAATGTGCAGTGTGATTACATTGCTTTCAATATAAAACCTGCATCTAACAATGTGCAGTGTGATTACATTGCTTTCAATAAAAAAACCTGCATCTAACAATGTGCAGTGTGATTACATTGCTTTCTATATAAAACCTGCATCTAACAATGTGCAGTGTGATTACATTGCTTTCTATATAAAACCTGCATCTAACAATGTGCAGTGTGATTACATTGCTTTCAATATAAAACCCGCATCTAACAATGTGCAGTGTGATTACATTGCTTTCAATATAAAACCTGCATCTAACAATGTGCAGTGTGATTACATTGCTTTCTATATAAAACCTGCATCTAACAATGTGCAGTGTGATTACATTGCTTTCAATATAAAACCCGCATCTAACAATGTGCAGTGTGATTACATTGCTTTCAATATAAAACCTGCATCTAACAATGTGCAGTGTGATTACATTGCTTTCTATATAAAACCCGCATCTAACAATGTGCAGTGTGATTACATTGCTTTCAATATAAAACCCGCATCTAACAATGTGTAGTGTGATTACATTGCTTTCTATATAAAACCTGCATCTAACAATGTGCAGTGTGATTACATTGCTTTCACTATAAAACCTGCATCTAACAATGTGCAGTGTGATTACATTGCTTTCTATATAAAACCTGCATCTAACAATGTGCAGTGTGATTACATTGCTTTCTATATAAAATCTGCATCTAACAATGTGCAGTGTGATTACATTGCTTTCTATATAAAAACCTGCATCTAACAATGTGCAGTGTGATTACATTGCTTTCAATATAAAACCTGCATCTAACAATGTGCAGTGTGATTACATTGCTTTCACTGTAAAACCTGCATCTAACAATGTGCAGTGTGATTACATTGCTTTCTATATAAAACCTGCATCTAACAATGTGCAGTGTGATTACATTGCTTTCACTATAAAACCCGCATCTAACAATGTGCAGTGTGATTACATTGCTTTCAATATAAAACCCGCATCTAACAATGTGCAGTGTGATTACATTGCTTTCAATATAAAATGTGCATCTAACAATGTGCAGTGAGATTACATTGCTTTCAATATTAAAACCTGCATCTAACAATGTGCAGTGTGATTACATTGCTTTCTATATAAAACCTGCATCTAACAATGTGCAGTGTGATTACATTGCTTTCAATATAAAACCTGCATCTAACAATGTGCAGTGTGATTACATTGCTTTCAATGTAAAACCTGCATCTAACAATGTGCAATGTGATTACATTGCTTTCTATATAAAACCTGCATCTAACAATGTGCAGTGTGATTACATTGCTTTCTATATAAAACCTGTATCTAACAATGTGCAGTGTGATTACATTGCTTTCTATATAAAACCTGCATCTAACAATGTGCAGTGTGATTACATTGCTTTCTATATAAAACCTGTATCTAACAATGTGCAGTGTGATTACATTGCTTTCTATATAAAACCTGCATCTAACAATGTGCAGTGTGATTACATTGCTTTCAATATAAAATCTGCATCTTACAATGTGCAGTGTGATTACATTGCTTTCAATATAAAACCTGCATCTAACAATGTGCAGTGTGATTACATTGCTTTCTATATAAAACCTGCATCTAACAATGTGCAGTGTGATTACATTGCTTTCTATATAAAACCTGCATCTAACAATGTGCAGTGTGATTACATTGCTTTCAATATAAAACCTGCATCTAACAATGTGCAGTGTGATTACATTGCTTTCAATATAAAACCTGCATCTAACAATGTGCAGTGTGATTACATTGCTTTCAATATAAAACCCGCATCTAACAATGTGCAGTGTGATTACATTGCTTTCTATATAAAACCTGCATCTAACAATGTGCAGTGTGATTACATTGCTTTCAATATAAAACCCGCATCTAACAATGTGCAGTGTGATTACATTGCTTTCACTATAAAACCTGCATCTAACAATGTGCAGTGTGATTACATTGCTTTCACTATAAAACCCGCATCTAACAATGTGCAGTGTGATTACATTGCTTTCAATGTAAAGCATGTATCGGCATTCAGATGAGTGATCACCGATGTGTGTTTACCTGCATCTTTCTGATGCGTCTTTCGGGTCCGTTCAAAGGATTGATATGTCAATTCTTGATCAGTTTGATGCAGAAGGAGCCCTATTTAATACTATAGGGTGCATGACTGCTGCAGCCAAAACGCAGCCAAACGCACACCTGCGTATTGGATGCGTTTTTGATGCAATTTACTTAGTACTTTTGGATGTGTTTTTTGGATCCAAAATGCCGTATGAACATACCCTAAAGCATTTGATCCTGACCAAAAGCCAATCTGTACTTCATACAGATCATGGACAGGACTGTGCAAAAGTTTTAGGCAGGTGTGCAAAAAAAAATACTGCCAAGAAGGTTGTTTTAGGAAATAAAGGTGCTAATAGTGTATTTGAATCAATTACTGAAGTGCACAGTGAATGAGCAAAAGAGAAGTCTGACTCAAATCAATATCTGGTGTGACCCCTTTTTGCTATTGGAGTCCTGGAAGTGCTGATGAGAGCCCTGATTTTATCTTCATCCAGTCTGTTAGAATTACATGAAGAGACAGAAGGATCCGGGCAGATACATCCCCGGTAAATCTGAGCTTTGGTCGCTGAGATATTTGAAACACGCTCTCTGCCGAGTCACTTCAAAAACTGTAAGCAAATGTGTCTAGAAGGCAAAGGTCGGTCACACCAAATACTTATTGCATTAGATTTCTTTCTGCTCATTCACTTTGCATTTTGTAAATAGATAAAAATGAAATATTATGGGGAATGTTCAGACAGCGGATTTGGACGCTGATTCCAAGTGTGGATTCTGTGCCCAGAATCAGTATCCAATCCAACTGTAAACTGACCTACATTATACCCTATGTAAAATCAGCATCGTCCAGATTTTAACTTGAACATTATCGTAGGCGTATTGTCCGCGCTTACAAAGAATGGAGATGTCAATTCTTTGAGGCCTTTTACACCACGTTAATAATAACGTATAGGAAGCAGAAATCTGCAATACGGGCAATTACATGACTGCAAGTGCGGATTTTCCAACGAGGAAACAACGCTTTTTCACCACTGGCAGTGTCAGAACCCTAAAAAGACACAGTGTGAACTTGCCCTAAGGGCATGTCCCCACGGCACAGGTTTTCAGCCGGTTTGCGCTTTTTCAGACCGCCTGAAAAACCGTCCGAAAACGAGCACAATGGTGCTCTATGGAAAACCCGTGCAGCAGTCCCCACTGTCCCCACTGCACGGGTTTTCCGTCGGGCGGTTTTTCAGATTGCCTGAAAAACCGGCCGAAAACGAGCACAATGGTGCTCTATGGAAAACCGGGCCGCAGTCCCCCCAGTTCCCACGGCACCGGTTTTCCGTCCGGCGGTTTTTCAGGCTGCCAGGAAAACCGGCCGAAAACGAGCACAATGGTGCCCTATGGAAAAACCCCTGCAGCAGTCCCCACTGTCCCCACTGCACGGGTTTTCTGTCTGGCGGTTTTTCAGACTGCCTGAAAAACCGGCCGAAAACGAGCTCAATGGTGCTCTATGGAAAACCCATGCAGCAGTCCCCACTGTCCCCACTGCACGGGTTTTCCGTCCGGCGGTTTTTCAGACTGCCTGAAAAACCGGCCGAAAACGAGCACAATGGTGCCCTATGGAAAACCCGTGCAGCAGTCCCCACTGTCCCCGCTGCACGGGTTTTCCGTCCGGCGGTTTTTCAGACTGCCTGAAAAACCGGCCGAAAACGAGCACAATGAGAGTCTGTGGAAAACCCGTGCAGCAGTCCCCACTGTCCCCACTGCACAGGTTTTCCGTCCGGCAGTTTTTCCGCCTGCGGTCCGGCCGCAAGACATTGTGGAAGCACAATCTTCCGTCCGGTTTCCGGATGAAATCTGTGCATGTCAATGTGGAGGGGGTAGGGCTCTTCTCTGCTCATTGCGGAGAAAAGCCGTCCCCCCCCCGTGGCCGTGGGGCAGCCGCAAAACAGGACAAGTACCAGCCGGCAAACCGACCGGTATTTGTCGTGTGCAGTGGGGACGCAGCCTAACACCTCTATTTCTGAAAGCATCTTACCTTACAGTATTTTTTCCTCACCCAGCTTATACTTTTGCACAGTACTGTATATCAGTATACTATATACTGTATTATGATCTTTGTCTCAGATATATCCAATCAGCATTAAAACTCTGCTTAGGGGACATATCATCTAAAAATAAATTTCACATATTGACAAGATATTCATTTCTTAAAGGGGTGGTCCTGCTATGAGGAATTCTCTTTGCCGACCGTTCATTGTTAAGAGCGGTCCAGCCCTGTATTTGAATGAGGAGGGTGGTGCACACACTCACCCTCCTCATTCAAATGCAGGGCCAGAGCACTCTTAGCAATGAGCGGCCAGCAACAAAAATTCCTTGTAGTGGGACCACTCCTTTGACTATCACATCTAGATAAGGACAAGATCATATATGCAATTTCTAATTGCATGCAAGTGTCAAAATAGAAAATATACCCCCTTGTGACACAAGTGTCTCTTCTGCAGTGGTGGCCCCTCAACATCCTACAGTGCCTTGCGAAAGTATTCGGCCCCCTTGAATTTGTCAACCTTTTGTCACATTTCGGGCTTCAAACATAAAGATATAAAATTGTAATTTTTTTTTTTTGAAGAATCAACAACAAGTGGGACACAATTGTGAAGTGGAACGAAATTTATTGGATGTTTTAAACTTTTGTAAAAAAATAAAAAACTGAAAGTGGGGCATGCAAAATTATTCGGCCCCCTTAAGTTAATACTTTGTAGCGCCACCTTTTGCTGCGATTACAGCTGCAAGTTGCTTGGGGTTTGTCTCTATCAGTTTTGCACATGGAGAGACTGAAAGGTTGCCCATTCTTCCTTGGCCACAGCTGGAGCTCAGTGAGGTTGGATGGAGAGCGTTTGTGAACAGCAGGAGCTCAGTGAGGTTGGATGGAGAGCGTTTGTGAACAGCAGGAGCTCAGGGAGGTTGGAGGGAGAGCGTTTGTGAACAGCTGGAGCTCAGCTAGGTTGGATGGAGAGCGTTTGTGAATAGCTGGAGCTCAGTGAGGTTGGTATGGAGAGCGTTTGTGAGCAGCTGGAGCTCAGTGAGGTTGGATGGAGAGCGTTTGTAAACAGCAGGAGCTCAGTGAAGTTGGATGGAGAGCGTTTGTGAGCAGCTGGAGCTCAGTGAGGTTGGATGGAGAGAGTTTGTGAGCAGCTGGAGCACAGTGAGGTTGGATGGAGAGAGTTTGTGAGCAGGAGGAGCTCAGGGAGGGTGGATGGAGAGCGTTTGTGAAACAGCAGGAGCTCGAGTGAGGTTGGATGGAGAGTGTTTGTGAACAGCTGGAGCTCAGTGAGGTTGGATGGAGAGCGTTTGTGAGCAGCTGGAGCTCAGTGAGGTTGGATGGAGAGAGATTGTGAGCAGCTGGAGCTCAGTGAGGTTGGATGTAGAGTGTTTGTGAGCAGCTGGAGCTCAGTGAGGTTGGATGGAGAGTGTTTGTGAGCAGCTGTAGCTCAGTGAGGTTGGATGGAGAGTGTTTGTGAGCAGCAGTTGTCAGCTCTTTCCACAGATTCTCGATTGGATTCAGGTCTGGACTGTGACTTGGCCATTCTAACACCTGGAGACGGTTATTTGTGAGCCGTGCATTGTAGATGTATGCTTTATGTTCCGTCCCAGTCTCAGGTCTTTTGCAGACTCCAACAGGTTTTTTTCCAGAATGGTCCTGTATTTGGCTTCATCCATCTTCCCATCGATTTTAACTCCTTAACGACCCCCCACCGTCTTTTGACGGCGGCCGGTGCGGGTCGTTCGTCTGCACCGACTTCTTTTGTCGTCACTGCAGACATCGGAGTTTGCGGCGCCCGGCGCCGCAATTGCGCTGCGATCGGGGCTGTACCAAACAGCCCCGATCCCAGAGCTTGTCCTGTGAGCATCGGGGTGCGGAGGAAACCTCCTCAACCCGATGCTTTAACCCTTTGATTGCGGCGGTGCGTTACCGCAGCACAATCAAAGGGTTTCCCCTGCTCTGTCGGGTGATCGGATCACCCGGTGACCCGACAGAGCCCGGGGAACGGCTGCACAGTCAGACCTGGGGACCTAGAGTGGGCCCAGAGCTGTCTGCGTATTAAGCCAGTAACTAGGACACACTTTGTGGTGTCCTAATCACTGCCTGTGTCAGACTGACACAGATTAGAATGTATTAGCATATATGAATATGCTAATACATTACCAAGTGTAAAAAAAAAAAAAAAATGTAAAACAGTTCTCCCTACAGGGGAATAAAAAAAAAAAGTAAAAAAAAACATGAAAAGTGTAAAAAAAAAAAAAGAATAAAAAAATAATAAAATAAAAATGAATATTTAATAAAAATAATTGTGCATAAATTACACACACATAAAAAACTACCCATATTTGGTATCTACACGACTGTAATAACCTGTAGAATTAATCTAACAAGTTATTACAAAAAAAAATACTGCAATTATTTGTAAGTGAACTATTCCCCCATAAAGTACAACTTGTCTGGAATAAAACGAGGCCTCATCCAACTGCGTCATTGAAAAAATAAAAAAGTTACAACTGTTGAAACGCAAGGAGGCAAAAACTAAAAAAATGTTCTGGTCATTAACTACTTCTCAGGCATTCGGCTTAAGGGGTTAAACCAGACTTTTTCTGGATATCTTTGAGAAATGGCTTCTTCTTGCCTCTTCCATGAAGGGCAGATTTGTGCAGTGACTGATTGTTGTCCTATGGACAGACTCTCCCACCTCAGCTGGAGATCTCTGCAGTTCATCCAGAGGGATCAGGGGCCTCTTGGCTGCATCTCTGATCAGTTTTCTCCTTGTTTGAGATGAAAGTTTAGAGGGACGGCCGGGTCTTGGTAGATTTGCAGTGCTCTGATCCTTCCATTTCAATATGATCGCTTGCACAGTGCTCCTTGGGATGTTTAAAGTTTGGGAAATCTTTTTGTATCCAAATCCGGCTTTACACTTCTCCACAACAGTATCACGGACCTGCCTGGTGTGCTCCCTGGTTTTCATGATGCTCTCTTCGCTTTAAACAGAACCCTGAGACTATTACAGAGCAGGTTCATTTGTACGGAGACTTGATTACACACAGGTGGATTATATTTATCATCATCAGTCAGGACAACATTAGATCATTCAGAGATCCTCACTGAACTTCTCCACAGCAGTATCACGGATCTGCCTGGTGTGTTCCTTGGTCTTCATGATGCTCTCTGTTCTTTAACCAGAACCCTGAGACTATCAAGGAGCAGGTGCATTTATACAGAGACTTGATTACACACAGGTGGATTATATTTATCATCATCAGTCATTTAGGACAACATTGGATCATTAAGAGATCCTCACTGAACTTCTTGAGGTAGTTTTCTGCACTGATAGTAAAGGGGCCGAATAATTTTTCACGCCCCACGTTTCAGTTTTTTATTTTTTTACAAAAGTTTAAAATATCAAAAAAATTTCGTTCCACTTCACAATTGTGTCCCACTTGTTGTTGATTCTTCACCCAAAAATTTAAATTTTATAGATTTATGTTTGAAGCCTGAAATGTGGCAAAAGGTCGAAAAGTTCAAGGGGGCCGAATACTTTCGCAAGACACTGTAGGATGTTGAGGAGCCACCCAAAAATTAAAATTTTATAGATTTATGTTTGAAGCCTGAAATGTGGCAAAAGGTCGAAAAGTTCAAGTAGGGCCGAATACTTTCGCAAGACACTGTAGGATGTTGAGGGGCCAGCCAAAAATTTAAATTTTATAGATTTATGTTTGAAGCCTGAAATGTGGCAAAAGGTCGAAAACTTCAAGTGGGCCGAATACTTTCGCAAGACACTGTAGGATGTTGAGGCGCCAGCCAAAAATTTAAATTTTATAGATTTATGTTTGAAGCCTGAAATGTGGCAAAAGGTCGAAAAGTTCAAGTAGGGCCGAATACTTTCGAAAGACACTGTAGGATGTTGAGGAGCCACCCAAAAATTAAAATTTTATAGATTTATGTTTGAAGCCTGAAATGTGGCAAAAGGTCGAAAAGTTCAAGGGGGCCGAATACTTTCGCAAGACACTGTAGGATGTTGAGGAGCCACCCAAAAATTAAAATTTTATAGATTTATGTTTGAAGCCTGAAATGTGGCAAAAGGTCGAAAAGTTCAAGTGGGGCCGAATACTTTCACAAGACACTGTAGGTTGTTGAGGAGCCACCCAAAAATTAAAATTTTATAGATTTATGTTTGAAGCCTGAAATGTGGCAAAAGGTCGAAAAGTTCAAGGGGGCCGAATACTTTCGCAAGACACTGTAGGATGTTGAGGAGCCACCCAAAAATTTAAATTTTATAGATTTATGTTTGAAGCCAGAAATGTGGCAAAAGGTCGAAAAGTTCAAGGGGGCCAAATACTTTTGCAAGGCACTATAAACCCTGCCCTCTTCAGCCAAATGATGGCTACAATGTCCATCCAGGAGCCTAAGGTTTATGGCCACCTCAAGTGGCTTTAATAGGAGTGTTTTGCCTTCCTCTCATTCAACATTGCAGGATAATAAAGTAATATGGATGGACCATATTACACAATGGGTCTTATGTATGAAAAAGGCTCAGCCTTTATTTCATATAGTGGAAAAAGAAAAACTGAGCTCTGGATTGGTTGTTATGGGCAACAAAGACAATCTTACTGCAAGACCGTTTTCATACATAAGTCCCTATGTCTTTTTTTCACCATTGCACGCTATGTTACCACTTTATATCACTTAGTGACCTGTAACTAGAGGTCCCCTTTAAGGGAAAGAAATTTGGCGGGAAGAACACATACTGGAAACTCATTAACAAGTTAATGTGTAATCTGAAAAGTTAAGTCACCCGTCAGTATTATCTTGTTGATGGCACGCCAATAAAAACCACAGTATGCTCAGAGGACTCCCAGGTGCAAGACGCCGGCAGTATCCACACTATGAGTGCTGGCTACACTGAGATGTACAACAGCAAAGCAGGTGCACAAAGCAAAAGCTAGCTAATAGTGTAAATGCATATTTACTGGTAAGTGATTACAGGGATGACAAAAAAATCACCCAGCTTTCCTGGGATGACACCTGCCGCTGGTCTTCATGCTGTGACATAACGGCTCACATCTGTTACACAAATAGGATCATGGGGTGCATTAAAAGGGGCATAGATGCACATAATGGGAACATTATTCTCCCATTATACAAGTCACTGGTTAGACCACACATGGGATATTGGGGACAGTTTTGGGCACCAGTGCACAGGAAAAGACATTGTGGAGCTTGAACAGGTACAAAAGGGGGCAACAAAAATAATAAAGGATGGGTGGATAAAACCAAAGATTAGCAGTTGGGGTTTTTAGTTTAGAGAAAAGACGCTTCGGGGGGACATAATAAAATTTTAAATACGTTAAGGTCAATATAGAGACTCTCCAAGATTATTTTACCCAGGGCTGTTCTAGAACTAGGGGCGTCCTCACTCTTGGGGAAGGAAGTTTCTACATAAACAAAGAAAGGATCTTACTGTTAGGCGTGAGACTGTGGAACTCTTGCCAGAGGAACTTGTCTGGTGAATTCACTAAGAGATTTTCAAAAAGGTTTGGATGCATTTCTGGAGCGTGATAAAAAACAAGTTATATGTCCAGGATTCTGGAGAAGGGTTGGAACATTTCTAGATGTATAATATAACAAGTTCTAGTGAGAGATTCGGAGAAGGGTCTGATACATTTCTAGATGTAATAATAGAACAGTTATAGTGACCGGGATTCTGGAGAAGGGTTGGTTTACATTTTAGGTAAAAATAAAACCAAGTTATAGTGGCAGGATTCTGGAGAAGGGTCTGGATACATTTTTTGATGTAATAATAAACAAGTTATAGTGACCAGGATTCTGGAGAAGGGTTGGAACATTTCTAGATGTAATAATATAACAAGTTATAGTGACCGGGATTCTGGAAAAGGGTTGGATACATTTTTAGATTAATAATAGAACAAGTTATAGTGACTAGGATTCTAGAGAAGGGTCTGGATACATTTCTAGATGTAATAATATAACAAGTTAAAAGTGACCAGGATTCTGGAGAAGGGTCTGGATACATTTCTAGATGTAATAATAGAACAAGTTATAGTGACGGGATTCTGGAGAAGGGTTGGATACATTTCTAGATGTAATAATATAACAATTTTAGTGACCGGGATTCTGGAGAAGGGTCTGGATACATTTCTAGATGTAAAATATAAAAGTTATAGTGAGCAGGATTCTGGAGAAGGGTCTGGAGACATTTCTAGATGAAATAATATAACATGTTATAGTGCCCAGGATTCTGGAGAAGAGTCTGGATACATTTTAGATTTAATAATATAACAAGTTATAGTGACGGATTCTGGAGAAGGGTTGGATACATTTCTAGATGTAAAAATTTATAACAAGTTATAAGTGCCCGGGATTCTGGAAAAGGGGTTTCTGGAAACATTTCTAGATGTAATAATATAACAAGTTATAGTGACTAGGATTCTGGAGAAGGGTCTGGATACATTTCTAGATGTAGTAATATAACAAGTTATAGTGACCAGGATTCTGGAGAAGGGTTGGATACATTTCTAGATGTAATAATATAACAGGTTACAGTGACTAGGATTCTGGAGAAGGGTCTGGAGACATTTCTAGATGTAATAATATAACAAGTTATAGTGTCTAGGATTCTGGAGAAGGGTTGGATACATTTCTAGATGTAATAATATAACAAGTTATAGTGATTAGGATTCTGGAGAAAGGTTGGATACATTTCTAGATGTAATAATATAACAGGTTATAGTGACCGGGATTCTGGAGAAGGGTCTGGATACATTTCTAGATGTAATAATATAACAAGTTATAGTGACCGGGATTCTGGAGAAGGGTCTGGATACATTTCTAGATGTAAAAATAGAACAAGTTATAGTGACGGGATTCTGGAGATGGGTTTGGATACATTTCTAGATGTAATAATATTAACAAGTTATAGTGCCGGGATTCTGGAGAAAGGGTCTGGATACATTCCTAGATGTAATAATATAACAAGTTATAGTGACCAGGATTCTGGAGAAGGGTCTGGATACATTTCTAGATGTAAATATAACAAGTTCTAGTGACCAGGATTATGGAAAAAGGGTTTGGATACATTTTTAGTTTAAATTTTATATAACAAGTTATGTGACCAGGAATTTTGGAAAGGGTTGGATACTTTCTGATGTAATATATAACAAGTTTATAGTGACCAATTTGAGAAGGGTTCTGGATACATTTCTAGATGTAATAATATACAATTTTAATAGTGACGGGATTCTGGAGAAGGGTCTGGATACATTTTCTAGTGTAATAATATAACAAGTTATAGTGCCCGGGAAATTTGGGAAAAGGGGTTTGGATCCCATTTCTAGATGTAATAATATAAAGGTTCTAGTGACCGGATTCTGTAGAAGGGTTGGATACACCCCAGATGTAATAATAAAAACAGTTATGGTCTAGGATTCTGTAAAGGGGTCTGGATAATTTTAGATGAAATTAAATAACAAGTTTTAGTGCCCGGGTTCTGGAGAAGGGGTCTGGATCATTTTTAATTTTAATAATAAACAAGTTCTAGTGCCGGGATTCTGGGAAAAGGGGTCTGGATACTTTTATAGTTTAAATAATAGAACAAGTTATAGTGACCGGGATTCGGGAGGGGGGTTTGGGATACATTTCAGATGTAAAAATTTAAACAATTATGTGACGGGATTCTGGGAAGGGTCTGGATACTTTTTTTTTGGGGGGAAATTTTGAAAATTTAAAATTTTATACCAATTTCGGGAGAGGGGGTCCGGATCCGGGTTTTTTTCTGATTGCCAGTTTGGAGTCAGGAAAGGGAATTTTTTCCCCAAAATGTGGAAATTTGGTTTTCCTCATGGGGGTTTTTTGCCCTTTTTCTGGATAAACCCCTTAGAAAAACAGGCGAACGGATGGACGTCTTGTCTTTTTTCGGCCTTACAAACTATGAAACTGATGGCAAAATGTCATAAGAGATGACGTGCGTCAGATAAGCGGTAACACTTGTAACTTTTTTCATTCCTTACTGCATTTCGAAATGGACTAGAACAGTGAGCACAGTCTCCAGAACGACATAGCTTAGGCTAGAACTAAAAAAAAAGGTGTAATTGCCACAAATTTCAGCGCAAATCTATGCCTGCTCATGGCAATCCATTCATTTTGTTTCCTCACTTTCAGGCAGATCAAAGCCCACCAAATGTATTGATAAATTCTGTGCAAATCTCTCCAACCGGTCCTTACATTAGGTTGACATAAAAAAAAATGTCCATCTTGTAAATGCAGAACAATGCTCTAGGTTCTCATATGGCCTGTGATTTATAAGCTTATCCTCAAGTATCTCAGTACTCTACTCAGCTCTTCCTTAAAGGGAATGTGTCATCAAAAAATTACTTATTGTTTAACTCATATTTTTATGTTAAACACTTTTTTTAGGAATTTTTGGTTATTTTTTTTTTTATTTTCCAGATCACTTTCAGTATTTTTTTTAAATAATTCTTAAGTCCTGTAGTTTTCACTTTGGCCACTAGGCCTAATAATCGTCTGACACTTCCTGTTCTGTAGAGAAAGATTCTCAGTTGTCTGCTCATTATCTAAACCCTTACAAAAACCCTACGCTAACCTACAAAAAAATAGAAAACCTATCCTACAAGATACCTACCACAAAAAAGGGGGAAACCCGTCCAATAAAAACGACCCCCACAGGAACCTACCCTATATAAACAGTAGCCCTGTTAGACCCTATTCTATTCCCTAGGGCAAGGAAACCAGGGCAAAAATCAAGATATTACGAGTCTATGATGTATACAGAGATAATATGTACAGAGATAATGAATCCCGATATGCCTCAACACAGTTGTGGAAGAAACGCGTTGGTCGTATGTTCTGCATCTAGAGGTTGGTTGGACTCCATGCGTGTACAATATCTGAACATTACTTGGAGATATATCGGAATTCTGCTTCCTGTTTGCATTTGGAGATATTTACTCCCTTAATACGTTTGTAACATCTACTATTTTAATACGTTTGTAACATCTGAATACTGTGTTGAGGCATATCGGGATTCATTATCTCTGTACATATTATCTCTGTATACATCATAGACTCGTAATATCTTGATTTTTGCCCTGGTTCCTTGCCCTAGGGAATAGAATAGGGTCTAACAGGGCTACTGTTTATATAGGGTAGGTTCCTGTGGGGGTCGTCCTTATTGGGATGGGTTCCCCCTTTTGTGTGGTAGGTAGTTTTGTAGGATAGGTTTTCTATTTTTTGTAGGTTAGCGTAGGGTTTTTGTAAGGGTTTAGATTTGTACTTTTAGCGTATATTTATTAAAAGTTATATTTTATTCCAGTATTCTCTACTTTGGTTGTTGTCTTGTAAATCCTGTGAGATACGGAGCAAATTTATCTCTGGGATGCCCAGTCCCTGATTAATCTGGGTTGGTTGTGTCGTCTGCTCATTATCAGCCCAAAGAGGGTCAAACTGAAAGGAGACACCATTGTGTACAGACAACACAGGATCCACCAGTCACAAGAGGAGATGTCACAGCTCCCCCTCTGCCCTCCCTCACAGTGGAAACTCTCCTATACAAGTCTATGGGACAGAATCTGTCTTAAGAATCCTATGGGCATGAAGCTGCTGTAAAGTATCTCTCTGACTGCTGTTAAAGCAGTGCAAGCAAGAATGTCTTCCCCACAATCATATATAGACGACCGAATAGAGAAATCTACAATCAGGAAATAAAAACGACTGAGAGGAAAAGCATATGGATCAGGGGCTTGATTTAATAAGTAAAAAAAACCAAAAAAAACTGGTGACAGATTCCCTTTAAAGGGCTGAGCATACCAGCAGCCCATTCAATTAAAAATCCTTATACTCCCCTACCTCCGGTCCTCAGTTCCAGTACAGGCCCTCCCAGGTCTTCTGTTTTCATCCTGTCTCTTCCAAACAGGGACATCGCTGTTGCAGCCACTGATTTGGCTATACTTACCGTTTGGAGGTGTTCCCTTCCGAACAGTGATGTCAGAGGCATGTGACCGCTGCAGTCAATCAGCTGCTTGCAGTGGTGACAACTAACTTAAGGGGATGTTCACACGGCGGATTTGGAGGTTTGGACAAGGTTTTGGCAGCGGCAACCGCGCTGAAACCCGTGGCCAAACCTGCGGCCAAAACCTCGTCCGAACCTCACCTCAAACTTGCGTCTCCCAACGAAGTTTATAGGCGCGGGTTTCGGTGCAGTTTGCACCCGTACAAATTAATAGGCAGGCCCAAACCCGCGCCCCAACCGCAGCGAAAAGCACGACGAAACCCACGCCGACACCGCGCCGAAGACTCGCTGCCAAGCATTGACAGGAGACTTCTCAAACACGCGCGGCAAGGCCGCGGCCAGACCCGCGCCGTGTGAATAGCAACGCGGTTTCCCATAGGAAACCATGTAATGAACTGGAGGCGTTTGGGGCTCAATTTGGACGAGGTTTTGGCCGCGGCAACCGCGCCCAAACCCGCGGCCAAATCCACCGTGTGAACTAAGCCTAAGAAGAACAACACAGTAAACAGAAGAGCGGAGAGACACGGCGCTGAAACCAGGAACCTGAGGAAGGTGAGTATAACCTTTTTTATTTTATTTTACTGGGACCCCAGGAGCTGCAGGTATGATTTTTATAGTACGTGAACAACCACTTTTATTATATTAGACAACGAAAGCTAAGTTCACATTACGTTTATGGCCCTCGCTCAATGTACACGCCAGGACATATATGTTGCCATATAGATGCCAAACACTGATATTTGTCACCCTATGGGTGCAATTGTAAAAAAAAAAAAAGTATTTTTATTTCTTTTTTTACAGAATGCTATTGTATGAGATAGTATAGTTACTATGTTTTTTCATACCATTTTTTTTTCAGTATATTGATGTATGCTAGTCAGCCCAGGACACTCTTTTGGCCTCAGTGGGATTACTGTAACTCTATGGACACATATAGCATGCACATTGGGACCTTTCCAGCCGTACACGATAGTCCTACATGACAAATATGATGTGAACAGGGCCTTACATGGACAACTTCTGCAAAGGTTACTTAGTTTTCTTAGGGCATGTTTACACGGTGTATAATTCAGCGCGTAATTGCGCTATAATATGCTAGAATTACGCCCCGTAAATACAGTAAATCATAGGTCTCATAGAGAGCTAGGAATACCTGCCATTTTCCCCCGCACGTATGGTGAATGTCAGCGGGAGCACTGCAGAAATACGCGCTGCGGAAACACGTGCACAGTATGCGTCGATATACACCTGCAATACGCCGTGTGAAGTCATAAATCTCCCTAGTTTCACAGTGATACTCGACATTACATTCGCTGTATTTCTTGTTATGAAAGCTGAGGGACAACATCTGTGGGAAGTCTAAGGCTATGTTCACACGGCTGATTCACGCCATAATTACGGGACGGATTTCGCCCGCAATTACGGCGTGTGTACGGGGGCCGGAGGTCCGGCAACTCGCCGGCCCCATAGACTTTCATTATCCACGGCACGTATCCCGTCGGGATAATGTGCATGTCACATGCGAAATACGGCGAGCGGGGAGAGGAGACAGAATCCATAGTTCTCTATGAGAACTGTGGATTACCGTAATGACTGGGACGGATTTTAGCTGTATTTGAGCGCAGTACGGCGCGCAATATGGACTGAAATCCGTCCCAAAAACTTCCGTGTGAACATAGCCTAATAGCAGCCATACTGGTTGTCATCCAGCTCTCCCAGAAATACAATGTAAACAACCGGACAGGAGAGGACTTCTATTTCTGGTGAGATCTGGATTCATTTGTAACCACCGAGAGTGCGCTTGCCTTCATGG